>APFE030017119.1:356575-397489 GCA_000404065.3 Pinus taeda
ATATATATATATATATATCATCGCTAAGGTAGGCATTCCCATACTCAGATAAAAACTTACTAGAAACTATCTAAACTGCTCTGATACAGGAATGATTTTGTAATACATCACAAGTATAGACATATGTAGACAGTATGGAGGCAACCATCTGTTTATGAATAGTACAGTGTATAATGAATAAAAAATTCCTCGTAGCCTGGATGGTGGAAACTAGATCCAGGGTCTTCATTTCTGCTTCCCGAACTAGTACGATTCTATCCATGTGAATGAATGTGTCAAAGTTGAACATGGTAGAAACCACTTGATTACTAGTCAATGATGTAAACTGTTAACAAGTGTGAGAGGAACCACTGGTAATGTCAATGGCCCTCAAAGTACTCAGTACAATCCATGAAATGTGAATGAATGAGTTGATGTCGAACACGTCAAAGAATCCTTTGATCAAAGGTCAATAATGCAACCTGTCATCAAAGGCGAGAAACCTGCCATTGAGGCATGGAGATTCCAAGATAATGACGATTTCTAGATCATCTTTCTAGATAATGAGTTGGAGTCGATAGAAAGCAATCCGTTGTAGGTAAGCCCACAACACGAAATCATAGATCAAGTTTTGAAGAAATGTATTTGCAAGGACTAACTCAGGGATGGTCAAGATGGATGACAAATATTTTGAAAATGAATGGTTTATTTGAACTGACCTCTTGAACACATAACGACACTGCAGATGGTTTGGTGACAATTGACCTAAAGCTAATACCCAGAAACCGACTGAAGAATTTCAATATGGTTTAATTAACTGTTAGGAAAAGGATTTCCCAACCCAAGTGAACGAAAAGTGTTGTGTTCAAGAGTGGTTAACTGCTTTTCAAAAGACAAAGTATAATAGTCAGGTTCATTTTCCTATATTTTCCCCCACCATTTCTGGCAAGTACCTCTTTATTTTTAACAAGCTTGAGGAGGATAACATTTGCTTGGTTATAAGCTCATCCTTTGGATGAGTCCAACTTAGTTTAAGATTCGAACCCTAAGACGGAGTGGTTCGTTCCTGTTTGAAATTGAACAGGTCCTTTACTGTTAAATTTTAACGAGTCCAGTATAGGAGAAACTCAATGTTTTTCAATTTTAGGGAGTCAGAAGAAAAACTTAAGAAAACTCCATGGTTGTCCTTTTTCATAAATTTGTGTCTCCCAAGCCCGAAAAAGTATAAAATAATACTTGAGAGAACTGCTTGACCATTACGATCAAGGAGTACTTTTCATAATTAGTGTCTACAATCTAAAAAAGTAAAAAAGCGATCGAAAACACGTCGTTTTATTACCAATATCGAACTTGAAATGACAAAAGTCCGGCAATCTTTTCATGTTTATACGGTTAGAAAAGCGTTGTAAGTGGACCGTCCTTTTAATTCCATTTTAACGAGTCTAAAAAGAAAAACTCGGCAATGTTTTCATATTTTACGAGTCAGAAAAGAGCTTAAAGAGGACTCCTATATTTTTTGTTGAAAATGATCAATTCTCCCTGAAAACCCAATATTCTGCACAAAAACTGCAAGCATTACTCATATATGTTTAAAATTAATAAAAATGCATCAAAAGTGACCTTTTTAAAGTGAAAAATAAACAAATTAAAAATTCATTTATTCAAAAAATCTTATAAAAATGGCTTTTGCAAATTCATTTTCACTGTTTGACTTTGGAGTAAAAAGAAATAGCTTTTGGTAAGAAAAATTTCCTGTGAAGATTGCGGAAAATCCGACCACTGGAATCGAGAACCGTCCTCTTCAGGTAATCCACATCATCCCTGACTTGCATTTCATCCATTTCATTTTCATTTTTAGGGCTTTAAAATTCGTTTTTTAAAGAAATTTATGGTTAAAAATCACTTGCGGTGGTTGTGTAGGTGTAACATGTGTACCCTGCGAACCCCGACTTTTTCGTACAAATGAAAGAGTCGAGGTCCCGCACCTGCCCTTAAGGGCGAGTGCGAACCTACGCACTGTCCCTAACCTGGTGGGTGCGGACCCCGTGAAATGCATTTTGAAACCCTATATTTTCTGATTTGCTCCCAAATGTTTTGAAATTACAATATTCTAAATCGCCTATTTTGAAATGTAGATACATAAGATGCTTGTTTGGCAGGAAAGAGAACACGAAGATGTGGATCAAGCCGCATTACTACATCTACCTTCAATACAGGCTTTAAGAGCATGCAGATTATTGAAATTTTGGGCCATACCTGGCATGAGGGCACAGGTAGACTTTCTACAATGGCTGGTAGACAGGTGGAGCACACAGGACCAGTGTTTCATTATTGGTGGCCACCGGCTCGAAATTGAGCCAGACGACATTTATTTTCTAACTGGTTTGCCGAAGAGAGGCGAAGGATTATCTCTATTCGGGTCTAGGCCAGGTGGCCAGTCTGTCGCTAGTCTCCGACTAAAGTTTTGCAATGTCCAAACTGTGGACAAACGGATAGATGTTAAGTCCATCACCCGTCTTGAACTTAAAGTGATCACATTTACTGTCACCATACTGTGCGGGAGCACAACATTGCATCTAGCCACCGGTTCCCAAATGTGCATGGCAGTAAACTGCTTCCGAGGCACCATCTTCAACTGGTGCGATGCTGTGTTTGCCAATGTGAAGGGCCAACTGACTAGGGCAAAGAATGGACAACTAAAGAAATTTGGTTATGGTTACTTAGTTGTGAGCTTTGCCCTAGAGAGGGTACCTATGCTAGTTCCACAACAACTTACCGTTGAGGCTGGATTTCCTCGAGATCCTAGGATTATGCACTGGGTTGCAGTCATGGCCCGTCATCCTAAGGAGGGCACTGAGGTTGTTCGATTCCCACTTAAGTATTTTTGCTGGTTGGGAAACCAACTTTTCGTGATACAGGATTTTCCATATGCTGGGATTGATTATCGTGGTGATCCAGACATGGCTCTTCCACCAGGAGAGCAATGGGATGATACAGGTAAAATTGTTTTCAACATTTTTCTAAATTATATATTTTTATTTTTTTAAATCGTCCAAAAACTGATAGTAAAAAGTTTTAAATGCAGATGTGGGTCCACGGCGACCAGCTGCTCTCCTGCCCTATGAGAGAAGACACCCTGCTGCTGCAGCACCAGCCCCACAGGATCAATCATCAGAGACCTTGGCTAAATTGGAGAGTCATCTAGAGCGCTTAACAGTAGATATTCCAGAGACTAGCATAGATGATATTCCTCTTAGGCTTCAGCGCTATGTGATTGGGGTCCCAGGACCTTTTAGGAGGTTCCTTTGTAGGGTAGCCCAAGCAGTGGTTTCTTATCATGATCATCATCAGGAATAGGATGATCACCTTTGTAGACTTCATATGACATTTATATCTTTTTGTGCTATCATTTTTTCCGATCATAAGGTGTTTTTCAACCTATGATCAAAGACGATGTATATTTTGACACACTTCTATGCTATGATATATGACTATTACTAGTTATCTTGTATAACATGTTTATGGAATGCTTTTAAATTTACTGTCTTGATTATTGAAAATGTCTCTTTAACATTTGAGAAGCAACTGCATCTGCTAATGTGTTTAAATATCTTGGAATATGTTGATATTCAATGTAGTCAAATCCACGTTACAAGAGATGAACTCTCAAAAATGATCTTAATAATACTGGATTTCTAATGGCATAAACCTTGTTAAGCTGTAATACAACGAGTTCAGAATCTAACCTTACAATCAAACTCCGAATCCAAATGAGATGGATTCAGATAATAACTCAATCACTGCACTATACTCTGCAATGTTATTCATTGTTTGACCAAGGCTTACCCCATGCATAGATACTAACTTGTCAGAGGGTGAATAGATAACCCAAGCTACGGAAGAAATATTCCGTGTACTACGACCGACACCATCAGCAAAACCAATGTATGTTTGAGAAGATGCTGACATTTGCAATATCAAGAGTAAAACCAAGATAAGCAGGAATAACGACAAAACACACTCTAAACTAGGCACACTCTGTAATCTAAAACACACCAAGTAGAAAGAAATCTATTCTAACCAGAATCTCCACACCAAACTTTAAGCATAATATCTTTTCAGGTAAAGCCCATTTCTGGGTTTACCTAAAGAGACACCGTCAAAATCTACTAATTCATAGGCCCCTTTGGCCAGCTTTCGCTTAATAATAAAAGGACCATGCCACATGGGTACGAATTTTGATTGAGGTTCGGTACGCCCAAAGTGCTAAAAATAACATGTTATTCCAATTCGACCGATGAATACCAATGATTCGTAAGATCATAGTGACTGGAACTTTGTTGATTTCCTCAACCAGACCATTAGCCTATGGGTAATATGGAGTAGAGCTATCGTGACGCAGGCCAAGTTGATCTGCTAGCTCAGTCATCATGATGTTTTGGAAATGGCTCCCATGATCAGTGATAATCGCTTGAGGAACACTGAACCTAGCAATTATATGACTGAAAACGAAAATAGCAGTAGTTTTGCCATCTGCCGAAAATGTAGGCATCGGCTCGGCCCACTTGGTAAAATAATCTACGACAAGGATAATATACGCATGCCCCCCGGCCGAGTGAGGGTTACATGTAATAAAATCGATACCCCATTTTGCGAAAGGACCAACGTCAATTATAGGGTGGAGAGGAGTAGGTGGAGCACGCATCTTTCGATCAAAAATTTGGCAATTGTGGCATTTCTGGACTGCATTTATACAATCTTTAAATAACAATGGCCAAAAATAACCAGCGTGCAATATCTTTTGGGCTGTGGCATACCCAGACGTATGACCACCACACGCTCCAGAGTGACAGTCATTCAGAACCTTTTTAGCTTCCTCATGAGTTAAACAACGACGGAAAATAGAATCCATCCCATGACGATAGAGTGTATCTCCAATAATTCTGTACTTTGGGATTGGAAACATATTTTCCTCCGTTGAGAACGTGAAATTTCAGGCCGAAAAGATTGAGTTTGGAGATAGACGATTATATCCCCATACCATGGATCAATATTACTAATAAGAAACAAAGATTCATCTGTAAGGGATTCTTCTGCCACAGTTTCGGTATCAGTACGCGGGAAATCACACGTTAATTCCACAAAAACCAAAGACTTCTTTGACTTGGATTCTTCAAATTCCAAGTCAAATTCCTGCAGGATAATGATCCATTTGGAATACTTGCCCTCTAGCAATTGTTTAGTCAAAATATACGTCATAGGATTACAGTCAGAAAGTACTGTGGTTTTGCGTAGTAGAATGTAGTGACGAAAACACTGGACAACTTGAACAGCTGCTAGGGCCAATTTATCCACATGCGAATACTTAAGCTCAGTTGGATTCAAAGTTTGACTAAGATAGTAAATCACATGTTCAGCATTGAATTCATCTTCCTGAACTAAAACCATTCCAATGGTGGAATGAGAAGTGGCGAGGTACAAAAAGTAATCCTGGTTGTAGTTGGGAGGATACAATAACGGTGCATGGGTCAACACGTGTTCAAGTGCATCAAAAGATTTCTGAGCTATCTCATCCCAAAAGAATGGAGTGTTCTGTTTCAACAACCTGGTAAAACCTTTTGTTATCTCGGCGTAGTTAGGAATGAATTGACGTAAAAATTTTGCTTTCCCTTGCAAACTTTGGAGTTGGCGAAGAGTCGAAGGTGGAGGTAATTTAACAATGGCTTCAACCTTCGAAGGATCGACACAAATGCTGCCTTTTGAAACAACAAATCCCAGTAAGCGACCCGTTTCTATATAGAAAACACATTTGTGTGGATTCAACCTAATTCGATAATGCCTACATCTCATAAAAATGGCTCGTAAATGAGTGAGATGATTAGCTCTATGTAATGAATGAGCAGGTAAATCATTGAGATAAGGTTGCACAATGTGCTTAATGTTGTGAAATGCGTAAGACATAGCTCTTTGGAAAGTTGCTCCGGTGTTCTTCAACCCAAAAGGTAATTTGCAATAAGAAAAGGTCTCCCATGGACAAATGAAATCCGTTTTTGGTTGATCAGCAGGGAGTATGTTAATTTGATTGTAACCGGAAAATCCATCCATAAAGGAGAACATTTCACTACCGGCACAATCAACAATTATTTGATCAATATAGGGAGTTGGATAATTGTCCTTTGGACAGGCTCGATTAATATCCTTATAATCAATACATATTCTTATCGTTCCTTGCTTTTTGTTAACAAGAACAATATTTGATACCCAATCCGTTAAAGGATCGGATATATGAAACCTGCTCGAAGTAATTTCTTAACTTCAGCTTTAATAGCAGCAACTTTTCTTGGGTGTATCTGATGCAAACGTTGCCAGACAAGTTTAGCATCCGGATAAGTTTTGATTTCATGGACAACAATTGATGGATCGATTCCTGGAATTTCTTCGTATGACCAGGCAAACACGTCACGGAATTCTTGAAATAGGGCTCTATAAGTTTAGATTTCCTCGTCCGTACAAGAAGCACCTATATGAATGTTTTCAATAATTTCGGGTTTCACCGAAATTTCAATAGGAACGGTTCGAGAAATGTTTCCCAAATTCAACTCAGAATAAGGAATTTTAATGGATTTTGTGGTTCCTTGACATAATCAGTGGTAAAAATAGAGGAGAAATCATTTTCGAAATGATCAAGCTCAGGTAAAAACGAAGATAGATGATGAAGATCTTCCCATGGTAAATCATCAAAAGATAAAATCTCACAAATCTGCTCATCAGTATGAACAGGTTCAGAAAAGGTTGTTGAATCTGAGGTTGAGATTGAAAGTGACTCCCCATTGAGACATTCATTGGATCAATTTCGGTTGAACGAGAGTCAGAAAATGACTGTACCGCCTGATATGCAACTTCAAATGGACTCAAGGCAATGGCATCACCAAATGAGTCCGTCTCGAAATCGGAAGGAACGATCCAAGGATCATTAAGAACAATAGTGTCCGATGAAATCATATGAATGGTTGCAAAAGGATGCGATACGTTCAGAGGAGGAAAGGAAAAAGTTCCTAGCAAACCAGAATCTTTGACTAATCCCACCCCAACATCCTTATAAGGGATAGCTATTTTACCGACATGTTGAATACTCTCAGAAGAGGCTGGGTCAGATGAAAAGTAAGTCAACTAATCTATTGTAATGATCTTTCCATTATGAGGGAACTTAATGAGCTGAAGGAGCGATGAAACAAAAATAGTCATCGCGTAAGACCAACTGTGACCCAAAAGAAGGTTGTAACCTAGAGGAGCATCAACCACCTCCACATCTAGATTAGCAGTTTTGCCTTCTACCCCTATAGGTAAATCCTGCAGAATGCCATAAGGATGAAATCATCAGCCTTCGAAAGCCTTCAAAATCATCAGGGATTGGTTAAGTGTCGGAGAACCAAGAAATTTCCAACACAAAATCGACATAATACACGTTGAAGCTCCCTCACCAATCACAGTCTGAAAGCAAGGCATGTTTTTGACTAACACTGGGATCTGGAAAGCCATTTGATGAGGTAAGCGAGGTGTACTATTTTCTAAATCAAAGATTATAAGATTGGAATTCTGAACATCAACAACTCCTATAGCAGACAAAAGCAATTTACGCTGTGCTGGACATGATTGCAACACTTCCAAAGCCAACATTGCTGAAGGGAATATAGCTAAATCTTCAACGATGTTATAGTTCTGAGAAGCTCTCGCATGTGGATTGAAGGCTGACTTCCAAAGCATACCTTTAGCAGGCGGTTTGATTACTAAGTCTGGATTAGGTTTCTCAATCTGTAGCGGATCGGAACCAGGAGAAGTTGAAGTTGATGGGTTTGAACTAGAAGATTCTGGTTCCTTACCACCAACAGGATTCTTACTTCCATAATCTTGCGATCGCATCGCAATCCTAACATGGGACATCATCATAATTGGTTCTTCTGAGGCATTTGAGGAATAACCCATCATATTACTATCTTGAGTGGGAAAAGGATCCTTCAAAACAACAGGTGTTTGAGAACCTTTGACGATTTTTGAAACCTCAGCTTGATGTGGACAATCTTTTGTAAAGTGCTCCTCATCACAAATGAGACAAGGATAGCGAGGTTTACGCTTCTCGTCAGTAGATTCAGTTTTTTCTGGTTTCTCTTTTGCGTTTTTTTTATTTTTCTTCTTCCCTTTCTTTTAACTGCTGGATTTGGATTTGGTCATAGAATACTCTACAACATGAATATCGGCAAGAACTTCAGCGGAAGCTTCTCCTGTCGGGGAATCTGGTAAAGTTATAATAGGAGAAGAATTCTTTGCAGATTTCTTCTTACTTTTGGTATTAACTGTACCAATCATACCATCAATGGCATGAGACCCTGAAGGAGTTGCAGTTATTTGATTTTTTTTGGGAAGATCGGGGATTTTTTCGTGTAAAGTACCTGACTGCGTATAAACTAAGTCAAGGTACTGAGCTTGAGCAATTATTTGCTCTTCGGTAACTACTCCGGCCTTAGCTACATCCTCAGTGATTTTTGGTAATAAAGATTTAACAAACCATTCTGCCAAAATTTGATCCGGGATATAAACTTTAACTAAACGCTGTCGATGCTACCATTCATGAATATGGTCTGAAATATATGTAGACGTCGACTGTTTTAATGAAGTTAATAATTCTGTGCCATTGTCATATCTGACAGGCAACTGAAAATGAGTTAAGAATGAAGTAGCTAACTGACTAAAATTATAAAAAGAGCTTCGTGGCAACTCAATGTACCACTTAGCCACAAGACCAATTAGAGTACGTTGAAAAAGCCTTAAGCAAATTGAATCATCTATAATGGATTTTGATGCACACCAGAGGTGATAGGTCATCACATGGTTCAACGGATCTTCTCTAGGTTTAACCTCAAACTTGGGAATATTGCTGGGAAACTTATTAGGCATTGGAGGCTAGTACGGAAGATAATAAATTGGATTGTTCGTAAGGCGCGACAAGTCAGGTAAATCCAAAGTTGCGATGAATGGTAACTAACGGTTAGGGTCTCGAAAACCTTGGGACACAAGACCAGCTCCAGGAGGAGGATACCCAGGATAACTTGGAATTGGATTTGCATTTGGAATATTATATCCTCCCGAAAAACTAGGATTAACCGGACCAAACTGGGGTTGTTGAGATTGAGGTTGTTGATATGTATACCCAGGGTACAGTTGATACTCATAAACTTGGCTTTGCACAGCAGGACCGTATTAATACTATCACTGGTACGGTTGATAAGTAAATTGAGGTTGACTTGTGACAACTGTACTTGGACCAGGTTGTCCTACAGGCATCTGAACCGAAGTCTGTATTGTAGGTCCAGACTAAGGTAAAGAGGTCTGAGGAGTTGATACAAGAATAGTAGAAACCGGAGTTGTCGATACTCCAGAAGTAGGTGGGGTAGATTGAACAGAAGCTGCAGTAGTTGTAGCAATCGATTGAGGCGGAGTTCGAGGCAAACTAGGCCCATGCTGAAGAACTACACTAGGTGCAGAAGTTTGAATAATAGACTAGACGGGTTGCTGGGTTGAACCAGAAACCATGAGTTGTCTAGGTTGAGATGACAACTACACATTGGGTTGCAAAATATGTGGACTTTGAGATGGATCCCACACCATATTCATTCCGGGGTAAGGGGCCATAACAGGTTGAGCATATTGAGGACCATAACCAGGTTGAGTGTAGGACTGGTAATTTCTAGTTCCTTGAACAAATGGTTGACCAGAAGGTGGTTGGAAACCTTGAGATTGATATTGACCTTGAGGTTGATAACCTTGAGGCACATATGAAAATTGGGGTTGACCTTGAGGTATATATTGATACTGGGGTTGACCTTGAGGCATAAGCTGAGTCTGAGGTTGACCTTGAGGCATATATTGAGTCGGGGGTTGACCTTGAGGCATGTACTATCCCTGAGGTATGTACTGACCTTGAGGTTGCCCCCCAGGCGGAATTTGACTGCCTTGAGGTTGCCCCCCAGGCAATATTTGACTGCCCTGAGGTTGCCCCCCAGGCGGAATCTGACTACCTTGAGGTTGCGGATTGGGAATAACACTAGACATCATAATAATTTCTTCTACACTCAACGATGGAGTTCCATTATGACCAGTTGATACCCCATGTTTGATGGGTTGAGGAGACGCTCTTGAAAAATTACCAGAAACTGACTGATACCCAAACAGAACAGAAGGACCGCCATATAAAAATGTTTCCGGATTTTGAGAAAACATGGATGACTGGTTTGACATATTCGAAGCAGGATAATAACCTCTAGGCGTTGGATGAAAAGGAATACGAGGTGGTGAAGCAGCGAGACATGGATTTTCTAAAAAGTTTGTTAAAGATACGTACCAAGCGTCACTTCGAAAAGGACTGTAAAAGATAGATTCATGTTCCCTAAGTTCTATAGTCGGTTGATTTTCAAGGGGAGTTATATCTTCGTCCAGAATAACAAGTTCTTCAATAGAAATGAGTCCCGTCGGAAGATTCTGGGTAATGACACTTCCTACCCTGGGTGAAACAGGACCACTAGAAACTGGAGAAGCAAATCCCGAGGATGGAGTAGCAGCAGGTTCAGTTTTAAGTTCAGAAATTTTAGGTTCCTCAACGAGTTCACCAGTAGAAGAAAAACTACCAGTAAGCTCGGAAACTGAAAGTGGTTCAGAAATATATTCTGTTGCTAGAACGTGATAATCAAGATTAATAACCAAAGATGATTCTTCGGCCTCTGGTGACCCAACTCTATTTTCACTAGGTGTGACAAGAGC
This sequence comes from Pinus taeda, assembly GCA_000404065.3. NCBI lineage: Eukaryota > Viridiplantae > Streptophyta > Pinopsida > Pinales > Pinaceae > Pinus > Pinus taeda. The sequence continues at coordinate 367,367 of APFE030017119.1, forward strand.
TCTTAGCCCTTCAAGTTGACTTGGCGTATATTCGGGAGGTTGCCCCCGAAGTCTACGGGATTGTCTCAGTAATTCAGCCACGATTAATTAATTAATTACTTCACACGGAAATAAAGAAAATCTCAAGAAAATCACCTAAAGTCTCTAAAGAACAAAACAATTGAATCACACACCTAGCAATCTAAGAGTTCAAACCACACACAAATAGTATTTTTCCGTACCGAAAACACTAGTTGGTGATGAAATCCAACCTCGCAGAATTCAATACAGAATGGCGGTTGGAACAGTTACCCCAACAACCTGCTGAATGAAACAGACTAGCACAAGTTTCTTCACAAAACCGTCTCGAGTGAAGATAACCCCCCTGAGAGTCAAAGTGAGTCTAGTCGACGTCTGCTCTAGGTACAGTGGGATCTTCCCTCCACCGTCACCTTAGGAAAGAATCCTATAGATAATGGCCACTAAGGTTACCAACGGAAACAAATATACCTGGGGGAACAGTATACGATCCGATACGCACGAAAGGGAAGAGTAACAAGCTCAATCCCCTTGAAGGCTCCTTGACATAATCCAAGGTTTACCAACAAGTGACCCCAGGCTCCTCGATAGTGGTCAATTTGAGGTTTACCATTTTTAATACGTGAATATCTTCTATCGTTCCCAAAGAGGAAGGATTGATTACCTCATTGGTTTAGATATGATCTTGTGCTTCTCCTTTTAGAGGAGCTTTCCCAAAGCATAGATGAAACAATTGGATTTTTTCCTACCGCAAGATCAACTACTTGTTTGTTTTAACTATCTTGGAGAGTTAATTACTCCCTACTCCAACATACTAGCCTAAGCTATGTTGGTGAATAAGAGCCCTAGAAATAAAAATATTGCTACGTGAATTTTAATTAAGCGTTAATTTTATTGGTTGTTTCTTAAGTCAAAAGGTATGGAGATGAAACTTTGTGGTGTGAAGACTCGACTCCAAAATGCTAAAAAAATGCACCTAAGATGATCAATTCTTTTCCTTTTCAATGAATCTCTAGCTAAAGGAAGAGTTGAGAATGCAATTTCTTTTGAAAACAAAACTTTCCTTCAACATAAAAACTAAAAGAAAAACTTTTTGTCTTTTTCTTTTTCAATACACTCAAACGAAGCTACTAATTATGCTCACGAAATAAATCCCTTTTCGTTTCAACACTCAAAACTAGAAAACCAATTTTTAAAAAGAGAAACTAGAATTTCTAGACAACACCCTCAAAACTATAAAAAAATCTAATCTTGAGATCTAACTTCTTAAAACTAATTGAAATAAAAGCTTCAAAAGTTTTTGAGGATGTTTTTACTTAGTTATTCAACAAACTAAGGATTAATTTGTTCAACAGGACAAATCAACCAAAAACACCCAGCTATGTTTTTATAAAAAATGAAATTCACAACTTATGAGCAAGTTCAGTTTTGCAAACAGAAACAAAATCGATTTCTCACGAAAGGAAGATCTCACAAACCAGCTAAACTTATCAAGAAGACAAAAGATTCCAAGGTGATCTAAGGTCTCTTAGGCTTCTAAGCTTCAAGTCACTACAAAGACTGAGTGAAGACCAAACCAAGCATGCAAAAACTTCTAGAAATTCATTCAAAACACAACACCAATGGAACTTACTTATGAGAGATTTTTAACAGGATATATGTAGATCTAGGCAGAGGATAAAAGTAACAAAAAGAACCTAAACTAAACTGGATGAAAAGATTTCAATATTTTCAAAAATTTTGATAGGGTCCGCAGGCCCCCAGTGAAACCAGGTGTGGTACCGCTTTGTGCAGTAAAGTAACAGTGCGATCAGGTCCACACTGTAACTTGAACAGAACGTGTGGTCCTCGTAAAAATTTCTAAAAAATAAAAAATCAATCTAGGGCTGACAAACTACCCAATCCCACACACATCAAGTTAAAACCAGAAACAAAAAACCAAGTTTCTCGAATCAAAGATAAAGGAAAATTAAACAATCAAATCCCGTCCCCAGTGGAGTCGCCAATTTGTTAAGCGGATAAATCGTTCTTGCGGACAAGACCGATCTCCCTAGTATCAATTGATATCTAGCAAGAAGCAGGACAAGCAAATCTACTTTTCTCTAAACATAGTTCGATTCATTAATAAAAACTAAGAGGTGTTTTATAGACCCTACCTCAAGTCCAACACTAGTTTGTGGCAGCCTTGCTCCAACAGCTTCAAAGAGTTTCCTTTTAATAATATGCAAACACAAACACGCACACATCAAAGAACACCTGCATAGCTAATATAATAAATCATGTTCATCATAGTGATCAAGAAGTCTATGAAATAAACCATTAAACACAGCTCATTAAGAAAAGTAAGCTTGATTGTATTAACTTTAACAAAGAAGAACTTTACAACCTTGGTGCCTTGATGTTGTACAAGCTCTTCCCAGGGTCCAAGCAGGAATCTCCTCTACTTTGACAAGCGTCACTCTACTCCCAATGAGATCAAAAGGTATGTAATCTCCCCTCTCAAAAGCTCAATTAGGAAGACTAAGTTCCAGCAGCATTTACCCTCAAAAATATTTATCTTTCAACGTCCCCAGTAACCAGCCCAAAGCTTCATTTTATAGTGCAAGGGAAGGAGGTTACAGGTCCACCATTGAAGGGATAGAGTCCTCCTTCAAGGGGATAAGCTCCTCACATAAAGGGGTTAGCTCCTTAAGGAATGGGATGCATGCATCCTCAAGGAGCGAACTTGCCAGTGCAAGATTCCCTCTAGAAGCTTCCAGAATTGACTCAAAGTGAGATTTTAAGAATAAACTTGCGCCTTTTTAACTTTTACAGGGGTTCACACCCATAAATGCAGATACAGAGTGGTCAGCTACGCAGGGGACATGACCAATGGGTGCGGTACTGCAGGTAATGCTAAGAGAAAGTGTGAAACCAGAGTTTTAGAGATTTTTAAGGACTTTCTCTCATTTTCAAAGCTTGATATGCAGAGGTGAGGTTTAAGACTTGCAAAGGAGGTATGTATGAGTGTTGATAAACTCATATTGATTACAAAAAGTCATGGTGACAATTTTTCGTGTAACAAATAGAACGGAGCCCTCAGATACCAAAAGAATCCACCTATGCCCTCCTGTGATAGACACTTCAGAAGACACCAGTGGCTAGTATTCTTCAAGTTCCTGAAAGGGTATGATGATGAAATTTCCTTTGAATTTTACATGGCCTTGAACTCACAAACATAGGACAGTTCCACCACTATGGTGAGGGGGTTAATTATCTCACTTAGCCCTGAAATAATTAGCAGAGTGAAAATCTTACCTCTAGGGATCAAATGGAGCATAGAAGACAAAGCCACCGGTGTCATTGCTAAAAATAATTTCTTCACTGCTAATGAAAATTTTGTCGAAAACAAGAATAGAGTTAGGAGGGAAATCATACCTTATCCTTGGGATGAGGTGGCCTACCATATTCTGAAATACATCTCTTGTGAGGGAAGGTTGTGTGTGACCTATTCCTACCACTTCAGATTACTTCATGAACTCATTTTTCAGGCAGAATTGCCTCTTGATCAAAGGCTTATTGTGCCATACTTCCTCCTATAGTTCATCAGGGACATGAGTCAAAAAATGGGAGAGGGAAAACACCAACACCTAGGCCACCATGGCCTCATTAAATTGATAGTGGTGGATGCCTTGAACAAATTGAAAATACTTGTACTTTGGTCCAAATTCATAGACATGGATAGAGAATCCTTCATTGACACATAGAACCTCACACCAGGTGAGACCCCAATCTCTATTGTTGGGGGAAGAGAGGAAAAAATAGGGGGAAGAGAGGGAAAAACAAAGGAAGAAGAAGAAGGGGCAAGGACAGTAGAGGAAGAAGCAGAGGAAGATGTAGGAAAATAACAAGATGAAGAGTAAGAGGAGGAGAAATAGGAAAAATCAAGTCCTAAGAAGATTATTGAGCCTAAAGAAACAGATATATCCCCAAAGCAAGCAAGTTTGTGTCCAGGACCCCCTGAAAAAGAGGTTGCTACAACTTTGGCTACCTTAGGCACCCCAATCAAACCTAAAATGAAGAGACAAATAAAATCCCCCATATATTTTAAGACCAAGAAAAGCACCAGGATCAAGAAAGGGAGGCCACAAACTCCCACAAAGGCCCCTATCACAATTGAAGAGTCCCCAAGCAAGAAAAGGAGGTGGGGCCCACTGAAAGAAAAATCAAAGAGGTCACCTCTTCAAAACCATAACAAAGACTCATATAGCATATGTAAGATGGCCCACCACTAGATCAACCTCCTTCGAACAACCCAATATAGGAACCACCCTCCAATAACAAGAAAAGGGTAAGCTACAGGAGTGGCAGAGTATGCTACAGGAAAAACAAAGTGTGCTATAGGAGGGGCAGAGGATGTTACAAGAGGGGAAGAATGAGAAACAAGAGGGTTAGAATATGACACAACAGCTACAAGATGTAACAACCTCCACAAAAAAATTTGAGAAGGACTTCCCAGAGCTCTGGGAGCCTAGTCCACAACCTAACCTAAGCTCCTATTATAAATTCATTGAAGGAGGGAGAATTATTCCCCAAAAATTTGTAGTCCCACTTTTCTATGAGCTAGAAGTAGAAAGAGGAAGAACCCACATAAGGATGAAAATTGCTAAGTCTAAGAAGGCAGAATATGTGGGCCTCATGGAAGAAAAGGTCCTTGAAATGGGCAAGAAATTAAGTGAGATAAGAGAGAGGGAGTCCACAATGAAGGATCAACTGCATGAATAAAATAGGTGGTTGAGGGAGAAGTTGTAGGAGAAGGAAACCCAACTTGCCACAATGGAAAGCCTCTCCATGGGGGCATTATAGGTGCAGACAAACATCCAAGTCTTATGCAGTCTTTCTCAAATAGCAGTAGTTGAAATTCCAAATCAAAAATTATCACAACATGGGTCTATGCCATTTCAAGATTACAAACAGTTCATTTAATTTTGCAACCAAGCTAGCATGGAGGACAGAGTGAAATTGGATTAGTTTTACATTCATAACCTCACCTTGACTGATATGAATATTTTGAATCTCAATGAAAATTTGGGGGATACACAGTTGATGGCCTTAGCATCCTGGATGACTCATGAGGAGGCAAGAGCTGAGGAAGTAAAGAGAGTCATGGCAAAGGAAGAAAAGGAACGATTATATATCAAGGTAGAGCTAATGATCCAAATGGTTGTCATTAGAAATCATATCATCATCTCCAATGATGTTGACCTAAAACCCAAATACCTTGCAACCTAGGAACAAGCCATCTCACATGTTGAAGACACACTCAGGTTGTTGGGAATAGAAAGCCAACAATCCTGCCATAGGAGATGGAATAAATTACCCCACAATATCCAGATCAAATAATATCACTCTCCTTAAAGGATGAGGAATGCATGGGAGAGGAAACCCCTGTACAAAAGAATCATTCCAATATTAAAAGTCAATTGGATAGGACTCAAGTTCAGTCCACCCTTATTGCTAGGCCTACAGGAAGGAAGAAATGGAGCATAGGAGTAGAAGGAGTGGACAAAGATAGAAAAGAATGGAGGTTTCTATCCCCAAGAAGGCACACCATCTGAGGAACCTTGGGATGTCAGGGAGGCCACCAGGACCATGAAACAAATGGACATAAATGACTAAGTTTCTCAAAGGATGAGCAACAATTTTAGTAGGGGGGTGATGATGAGGCTCACCAATAGGTACATCATAAGGGTCATAATGCCATCCTCCAGCTTTAGAACTATCTATTTCTCACATTTATTTACAATTTTTGTTATATTATGCTTAGTGAGAGGGGTAAAAGATGTTTTTATATGTCATGTGGCCAAATATGGTTTAATTGCAGGAAATGGAGCATTTTTTAGATGATTTCCATGCAGGAGCTCAGAGTATACAACAAGGAGATATTCTAGGAGGTTTTCCAATTCCTTAAATCCTTAAATCAGCCAAGATCATCACACTCTCTCTCATCGGCAACCAAGCATGACAAGGTCATTGGAAGCTAAGCAATTACAACTAGATAAGATCAAGATCCACCGTTCTAGAGTTTTGTGAGACAAACATTCTTATTTTCTAGGGGGATGCCAATAGTTGCCTTCTCGTATAAATAAACATGGAAAATATCTCATTAGGATTCAAACTTTGTTTTCAACTAGGAATCTATCGAGCTCAAGCACTTGACAATGTTATTTTTGACTGATTATGTGATGTATTTGACATTGATGCATTGATAATGAGAAGTTTGTTATTGGGTAATCATTGAGTTAGTTCTAGAGGGTTGAGGCTCTTAGGTTTTGGCCCAACCACAATAGATTAGGCACCTCTTAGGTATTGGTATTTATTTTTAGCTTAGAGTTCTTGTTAGTTTTCTAAATTTCATTCGAAAATAACCCCTCAAAATCCTGTGATTGCAACCTCTCTCTCATCTCTCCCATGGGAGCATGAATGGAAGGATCTATAATCACAGGCCAAAAATACTATATTTATGATTTCTTGAAAGAAGGTCTATGTTAGTGTTACATAGTATTTTGTCACCGACCCCACATGCCCTGGTCCTGGGTAGATTTGGTCCCTGAATGGAATCTGTTTTGTGTCATACATCAACAAATGTGTCTGCATCTTCCAAATCATTCAAGAAGATTAAAAATTCTCTTTAATCCTAAATATTGATCCTTTTTACCCATGTTCTAATATCGTCACAAGACAACCTCATTCGGCCTGCGACGATAACCTGAAGTGGACTAGAACATCGTGACATCGTTGTAGGGGTACATCTGTTCTCTGTGACGGTCGGGTTTTAGGGCTCTTCGCAAGTCCTCGGTATCCTACTTGTGAAGATAGCTCTGAATACAATGTTTCCCACGATGTCGTCTCTGAGTCCTAGTGTTTGACTCGCGAGAATGCTTCTAGGTGGTTCTGGAACTGGTTGTTGGGTCAAGGAAGTTCACCTTTCCTCCTTTGAGATGGTGGTTCTACCTTTTGAGAAACCTCCCTTGAATATAATCTCCCTCTCCCTAATTTATGGAGGCTCCTCCTCTTATAAAAGCATTCCCCATTGCTATGATCAGCTGGTTTTTTGTATTGAGCAAATTAGCTAGTTTTGGTGTGAGATTGATAGTTTGCAGTGTGAATTGCTGATAGTCTAGCAATTGGTTGTGGATTGCCTTAGCCTTATACTAGTGCTTTTGGGTGAGAGAGAGAGTTATCAACCTTTTGGGAGACCCTTTTGAGAGTGAATTCTTGAGGAGACATACTGATTGGACCCTTCGAGGAAGCTTGCGACGTCAAGGCTTGGTTGTAAGCTTTGCTTTTGCTCATATTAATACAATCAATGGTGATTTCCTATGTCATGTGTAAAATACATTTGATAGCTTATGGTTCCTTGACTCTGTAAGTGAATAGTTCATTTTTGTTCTCTATTATGTGTTATGTTGTTCTCTTGTATTGTTTCAGGTGAATCACTTATCAAGGAGAAGGAAACGATAGCTGAAGCAGCGTAACAAAGGCTCCATCGAACACTGGCATAACGTAGGCTTTTCCAACAACGATTGTTTAAGGAATTAGCTGTTGTTTTGTCTTGTTGTGACTAGACCCACTCTAGGGCTAGAGGGGATGCCTCTGTCCGCAGAGGGAACATTACTCACATCACAGTTAGTCATCTTGTTTTGCATATGATTACTGTAGCTTAGGATTTTATTTATTTACAAGATAAGAGTTTTTGGCATAGATTTGATAGCATTTAAGTTCAACACATCTTTTCCATTATTAGTTGTTTCATTTTGTTAATGATAAAAGGGTATATGCATGTGATTTTATAGGACTAATTAGATCTACATGCGAGGGGCCTTTCACCACCTCCATCTTCAACTTCCTCACCCTCTTTGATGAATACCAAATTCTATCTTCAAAGTTCTGTTCTTGAGATCATTCCCTTATATCACCGTGATAAGCTCTCCTAGTGAAAAACAAGCCTTCCAAAGGCTCTGAGCTTGGCTAGGGATGTTGGCCACCTTTCATCCATTTACCCCAACCTCCATACATGTTTCCATCCCTTGAACCGGTCATTCCTACCTCGTAAACCTTCTAAAAAACCTTCATGTAGCATTACAACCCTTCCTGTAGCAACCTCCTGTAGCATACTTGTAGCAGCCCATTTCACCATCTGTTTTGACATTTGATGCAATTTGGACTTATTTTAGAAGTAGGTTGACCCCCAGTTGTGACTCCATGATCAAGGGCAGTGCCCAGGCCACTCCAACCATCCTTTTCCTTCACTATAAAATAGACTAACAATAGTTTCTTTATCACATATTTATCACAAATAGGACATTGATTTATATGCAAGTGTGAGGTAGATAGATGATGCATGGAATCTTGAGTTATGATTTGGTAGGTTAGCTTCCTATCTACAAGTAGATTTGGTAGCTAGATGGTTGATTGAAAGATAATGTAGTTCCCTTTCTGCAAGTATTATAGCTCTTAGGAAGAATGGTCTTTGAGCACTATTGATCAAATGTCCTAGTTGAGGGTGGCATGAGTAGAATCCCATCTACTGTTTATATAGCACTATCACCTTGAAGTTTGTATGAATCCTGAGTTGATAAATATAGTTGAGGATCCCTTCAGAGTTGCAACACTCTTGCTGCAATACCAAGGCTCACTACTACACATAGCTCTTCTTGCATAGAGATAATTTGTTTTCCATCATATGAGGTCATATGATGTTGTTTTATCATGTCATAATGTAGAAGAGTTCAAGGCATATTTATTTATGCCTTCACGTGTCATTCCTAAGGAGGAGTTCCTCCTTCTATAATAATTCTTATGAGATAGAGTATTCCAACCATTCCATATACAACTAAGTGATGACACAACTCTATCTAAAAATGTCCAAATACATGCATACCTTTTTCCTTTATGTGGTCATCTAGACTTCCTTTAGCAATTTCCTTTCCCTTGATTGAATATGGAGAAGTCCTTCAAATAAATTATCATGCTACATATTTATGTCATCTTACCTTCATCCTTCCAAATTGTGGGTCCCATACTAGGTGCAATGTAGACTATCTATGTAATACTTTCTTCTTTCAAGTAGAGGTGAATATTTTCAACAAAGATCCTAGTGGAGGATATCGATGATCATTTTCTACAAATGCTTCTTCCTAATAATGATGAGGTGTGATGAGTTTCTTTTAATCTTGCTATTTAACTTACTTCAACTGCACAAACAACTACTTCTATTATTATTTTATGATTCTAATAATGGCGCCATCTCAATCAGTGCTACAATGCATCCTACCATAATTGTACTACTTCTATCATGATTGTTGATTGGAAAATAAACTTAAATTATGAGTTGCCTTTAATAGTAGAGGTCTTTTACTTGTTCCTTCTTTTTTTTTCTTCTCTTTTGGTTCTTCTACTTCTTTAGTCACATGGGTTTCGCTTCTTTCTTTCCTTTTCTTGTTTCACCTCTTGAGTTTAGGAAAATTCCTTTTAAATTTCCCAAATTCATTACGTTCGTATCAGTGAATGTTAGACATGTTAATCTTCTTTCGAAATTTCTTTCAAGGCTCAAATTTTCCAAACTTTCCTTTCTTCCTTGTCATAGCAGCAAATGCTTGTGTTTGCTCATTTGATCCAACACCATTCTTTTACTTTAATCTGGATTTTTCAATATTAAATAATTCCCATAGATGATTGAATGGTGTATCTTCCTTCTTTCCATCATATGCTTGATACAAAGTTGCCTCGTTCATCTGGTAGTGCATTGAGTACACAAGTGGTCATCTCTAGATTTGACATCGTTTCTCTAGCTCTTATAGTTGAAATCTAATTTGAGATACCTTCATTAAATATGAATATATCCTTTCTTCCTTTGAAACTTTCATCTTGTATAATTCATTTCTTGAAGATATTATTTCCTAAGTTGTACTTAAAGAGTACAACTCTACCAACTTGTCATATATATCTTTTGATGTCTTCAATTTTGCTACAAAGGGAATTAGAGAATCCTTGATAGATTCAATGAGGATTCTTTGAGTCATTATTTATCCTTTCATATAGTTTGATAATTCTTTAGATTGCTCTTTAGGAGGCTTTGTGATGGAGCCCTTGACTCAAAAACTTCATTTTCTATGAGAATAAAATTTATTCTTTTTTTCCATGCAAGGTGGTTTGATGTCCCAACAAGTTTGTTGTTCTCCTTGTAGAAAGTAGTCATTTCATTTGTAGGTTGAGACATAAATATAAAATACTTACTTGATAAATGAAAATTCCTACTTGTTGATGATGTCTTCCACTAGAGTGTGAGATTTGGAATAAGGTAGGAATGATCTACCTTCTTCAAGATGATGGTTCTTTTTCTTCTAGATGAAAGAGAGATGTTCTTCTTCCTTCACAAGTGCTTGAGGTGTGATATTTTCTTTAGTATGATGGAGATCACTTTGATTCCTTTTGATGATGATGAAGAATGTGGAGTCTTCCCAAAATACTTCAAATGTGTAGAGTCCTTCTTTCTTTGAGATGGAGGAGGGGTCCTTTGAGGTCTTCTTTTTCTTCTTCCAAGAGTTGTTCCTTCAAGATGATAGGGTATTTGTGATGTGATTACTAGATCTCCTTGATGCTCGTCATTTTATATTCATCCTCTATGATCTTCAAGCTGCCTTTCCTTGTCACCTTAGCTCTGATACGATGTTGAGAAATCTAGGGTAGCTAGAATAGGGTAATTTCTCTTTACTTTGATAAATTCTTGTGATTTTCTTCACTTCAACTTTTAGTATTTACAATTAGCTTCTTCTTATCTTGATTATTATAGTGTTCTTATCATCAAATAACTCCAAAAACATGAATATCAATAGAACAAAATGGACACAGGATGCATACTACTAGCCAAGGCCAAAACCTATCCTAGAGAGGAAAGCAAACAATAAATTCTTCTCTTCTTATAGAATCTTCAGATGATGAATTCCAAGACACTTAGACCCAATACTAATACCCCTTTAAGACCAAGTCAACCTTCTTTTTTTATGATATTTTCATGCACAACTTCCAATAAAAACTTTGGCCTTTGAACAACTTCTCCAACAACTTTAACCCCTAGTAACAAGTTCGACCTTCATTGTAGATCTGCAATTTTCAGCCCCTCCTACAGAAGTTGCAACTTCACACATGTCGGAGATAGAGGCTAGTTTTGACCTTCTTTATTATTTTCTTGGATTTTTTCTTATTCCTTAGACAAATGGATGATACGTCTTGTTCTTTGATAACATATTTTTGGTCTTCCTTGGAGATCTGAAATTTTATCCTTGATGCTGCAAAAACCCTAATTTATCCTTCACATGTGTGAGATGGAGAGGCTCAAAAACTTCGATTTTATCTCTCCTTGTTCTTGGTCTTTCTCCCTTTTGTCTTGTATTCTTGCTTCTTCCTTCTCATGATTGAACTTGGATTCATTGTCCTTCAAATTAGGTCGAGTTCTTCTTAGAAATATGATTATTAGGAGGTCAAATTACCATTCATGAGGCCAACTTGTTCTCTTGTAGGATGACTTGGTATTAGAGGGAATTTTGACTCAAATAAATTCTTTTGACTTGATACTAGATTCCCAATAATGTCTATTACATATAACAATGACTCTTTTGACTCTTAGATACTATGACAAAACCTAGAATCACATAATGGGTGCTTTGACCTACAAATAAATTTCCTTTTCTCTTTTACATCAAATATACAAAATTTTGAAAGCAATAGGGGTATTTGTTTCTCAATTCCTCCCTTTAGGTTTCCCATCTCGCCTTACTTCCTTTTGATGCATTCTGTCTCAGCCCCCTGATACTTTTAAGGAAAACACTCTTGTATTTTATTCCTGGATTCCATCAACATATTTCTAGTGGTTGTATATTCACATATAACTATTATAAGCCACAGATTCAATCTGTGCAGGCTCTCGATCACTTCGAATGAGAAGTTTCATGGATTCCTCATTTATTGTGACAATATCCTAAGCGACCCTCGAACTAATTTGATTTTGCACAAATGATGTAAAAGCCCGTAGTTTAATATCTCCAACATTAGGCGTGATGTTAAAGGTACTTTCCTCAAAACAAGCATGATCATGTAGATACAATTCATAGAGAAGATGTTGCTCAAGAAAATTGGCCTTCTGGAATGTCTCTAGAAAGGCTTGGTTTTCCCTTATTGAGTATATTCGTTGTTCCTTAATTGTTTTTAATTTAAAAAGGAAGAGTTTTTCCTATAGATACAGGGGGTAAGAAGGGGAAGGAGCCTTGCAACACAATGTGTTCTCTACAAGCTCATACATTTTCTGATTTTCTTGTTGTAATAGCTTCACTTCTTTATGCAATTCCCCCACTGTTAGTATCACCTGCTTCCTTTCCTCCTTGATATTTAGCAAGTCTTGGATGAACACATTTTTATCCCAAGTTCTATTTAGATCATCAACAATCTCCTTATGTTTCTTCAAAGGAATAACTTCAATTTTAAATGAAATTTCCAATATCTTCTACTTCTCTAGTTCTTACAGCAAAAATGTTGAATTCAATGACTCCTTAGATTTTGATTGAGTTGTATCTATTGTTGCTAATGTGGTAGATTCAACAACTTCCTACAATATCTTTTCATCTCCTTCCTCCTGTTGGTGCACTATCTTAGATATTAGTTCTTCTGGAGAAACAAGATTGTTGATAGGTTCTTTTGGAGCAACAACTTGATTTGTTTCAATCTTCTCTATTTCAGCTATTGGTTCTTGTGTATTAGAAACATTTTTAACAAGTTCTTATGGAGTAACATATTAATTTTCTCCATCCCACTCTGCTTCATTTGTTGGTTCTTGTGTAACATTAACACCATCATTGGGTTCTTATGGAATCGCGGTTTGGAAATCCTCATCATGTTCTTCCACTTGAATTCTAACTGAAACAATAGTTCACTCATCACAATCTTCCTCCTTAAGTATTTGTCTACAATCCATGGAAAGTATTTTGATTGTATCAACAGGTGACACCATTACTTCCACATTTGCTAGGGTTTCTAATCTTGTCTTTTTCTTAATTTGAAATTGTTCTCTAAGCATAGCAAGTTGCTCCTTCATATTTTCATTTTCCTCTTTCAATTCATTAAATTGTTGAATAAGAGGATAAATTTCATATTTACCTTGTGAGGGAATACTTCCCCAGTTTGGCATGGGTTCTTCCTTCTTTCCCTCACTTGGTTGCTCCTCTGGTTTCTTGAGTTATTTTGATTCTATTGTAGCAGCATGGACTTCTAACATTGAGGTAGTTGATGGTGCAACAATTACTCACACTCTCTTCTCAGGTTTTTTTCCTCACAATTCCTTCTTCAGTGACCTCTTCTTTATCCTTAATTTCACATGCATTTGTCTCTTAAGGACTTCTTCATATATTTTTTTCTTAGGCACATCAGTCTCAAGCATCTCTTTTTTAGTTGCTTTTGTTTCAAGTACCTCTTCTTCAACAGGGCATCCATACTCAACACTTTTGGACTGTCCAGTAGATATCCCCATTGATCCTTCAATGTGAGCGTTCTTCGCAAAGCACATGATTAGAAGACCCCTCTAAAAAGGCCTAGGAGGTGGAATTTCACTTTCTTTTGTCATTGTTTCGACGCTTTCTGATTCCGCTTTCACACTCTTTGGTGCTGCTTCAGCACCTCCCAGTGTTGTTTCAACACTCTTCTCCTATGATTTAGTTCTGCTTCCTTCCTCCCTAGGAGTTCATGTTCATGTTCTTCCTTATTGTTTCATTGTGTTAATTGTGATCAACTTAATCATCCCATGGTTAGCTAAGCAAGTTTGAGGATGTTTTGCTAATTGCACAAATTTTTCCATGTGTTGTAACGATTTTAATAGGTAGTAGTGGAATATCAATTAACTATCAAGTGCACAAATGAGATATCTTATGAATATGGTAATGAAATACAACCCCAAAATTCCCCTCACAAGTAATAAATTTTTGAATGAAGTAAGCTACATCATCCCAATGATGAGGAAGGGATGGTCTATCAATTCCTCTTCCTTTATGCCTTACCTCCTCACCTTACCATAAAAATGTAGCCTTGGTTGTTGGGATGGCCAATTTCCTACAAAAACATCACATTCATGTCTAAGGAAAACATGTCACCCTAGCAATAGTTCCCTTTATAACAACAATCCAAAACTCCTCTAACCATTGAACCCTTCTCATTCAAGGCTGGTGAAAACAACAAATTGATATGTTCATTAAACCTCTAAATCTTCTCAAAAAAGGCTAACCAACCTACATTTTGAAATATGTATAGGGTTTCCCAATGGTGTAATAGAGCACTAGTGGAATCAGGTTCATGACGGTACTACCCCCATAGGTGCTTAGAAATCACTACAGAGTTACACTCGACTTATGTAAAACATTTTCTGTGGTAGAGATAATAAGTCTGTTGGAATTGGCTTACCTTTTCAGCAATTTTGGATGTTTATTCCATATTCGACAGCTATTGGGAATAATTTCTGATAGCCACATCAGGTTAAAAAAATAATGGCAGAGTAATGATGACTTATTACTATAAATGTAAGGTCTAATCAGTAACTTATGGATTGGAGTAAGGATATGATGTCTCGTACGATGGGTAATTACTAAATTAAGATAATGATAAGGTATATCGTACGCCAAATACGATCACCACTCTCCCCTAACTTAATGGTGATGGTTGTCCCCAACAGGTGTGACAAGAGGTCATATCATCCTTGAAATCAGAATTGCAAGTAAGTGACAAGAAATGTACCTGTCATCGACTTACCACAATGGTAACGTGGAGACTTCACAAGGGTGATGACATGATCAATGTTGTACAATATTCCATTTGTGGCACATGTCTATTGGAAAAATCATTCATTAGATTGATTCAGTGAGAGAAAAACTCGTGTGTCAACAGAATCAAATGTATTAACATGGAGTTACAACAATTATAGAAATGAAAAAGAAAATATACAACTTGCGATGGTAAGCAAATAAAAATGTCTCTTATTTGTATTAGCAAAACTATATGAAGTTGTAGAATGTGGCTTGCAGGTGTGCACAACTGTATCAACAAAGATTTAGAGAATTGTAGTGATTAGGGTTGTTGCATGCAAGTTTGTGATGACTCTAGCATCTTATGAACAATGAGTCTGTAACATCAAAAGAACTAAGTTGTGAAACATTTACAGACAAAATAATTATACAAATGTTGTTACAGAAGAGGAAAAAGGATGTGTTGATCACCAACAAGCTGGTTTTCAGTCACCACAATCATTTAATGGTGCTCGAAAGGGGTTTTCACCATTAGACATTTTTTGTTTCCCTTTTTTCCTTTTTTAATTTATTATTTATTATTTATTATTTAGTTAAAGTAAATAATGAAAAACTAAGTGGTTGGAAATGTAGGAACAAATTTCCTTGCCCCAACAAATTCAAGGTTTGTGTCTTCATCTAAGACAATGTTGACAAATGAATCCTTTGAAGTAGGGTTATGATACAACATTAGATGATGTCCATTAATAAGAAAATATGCCTCAGACTCATGTATGGTTGTCAATTTCATAGTCCCATTCTCAAAAATGACTTCTACCTCATAAGGACCTACCCACATGGTACAAAACTTCCCTTTGAAATATTTAAATCTGGAGTCATATAACAGATCCCAATCACCCTTATGAAACATCTTCTTCTTAATAAATCTTTCATGCCACTTGCCATATTGTTGTTGGATAATATTTGTCCATTGCACAACATCCAAGCTCTTATCATATAGTTCATTTAGTTGTTTTAGTTGATGTCTCTAAGCTGCAACTAAATCTAAATCCACATCCAAAGAAGTTTTAAGTGTCTTAATTTCAAATTCAACGGGAAAGATAGGACTCTTACCAAATACCAACCCATAAGGAGAGAATCCTGTAATATTTCTCCAGGTAGTTATGTATGCCCATAATACCTCTGGAAGAATCTCAACCTAATGTCTTTGATGGCTTTCCATAGTATTTGTGAGAATAGCTTCAAGCACTTTATTAGTATTTTCCACTTTCCCATTCGACTATGGGTAGTAAGGTGAAGTGATTCAACAACTAATTATGTACTTTTGACAAGGTCATGTATCAGTCAGTAAGTAAATTGTGTTCCTCCACTTGTAACTATTTCCTTAAGCACTCCATATTGAGAAAACAATTCCTCAAATAGTAATTATATAACAACATGTTCAGTTTCCCTAGTAAGTGCTATAGCCTCCACCCATTTGGTGACATAGTCTATGCGCATTAAAATATAAGTCTTCTGTTGAGATGGAGGATTAATTGGTCCCACAAAATTTAAAGCCATTCTCTCAAATGGTTCCATCACCAATTGAGTTTGTAATGATATTTCATTTGACTAAGTAGGTTGACCCATCCTCTAAAAAATATCACGCCCTTGTACATATGTCCTTGCATCTTGGAACATGGTAGACCAAAAATAACCCATCTGTAGCACCTTACGACATGTTCTCCTATCTACAAAATTCCCTCCACAAGGCCCATCATGACAAGCCTTAAGGATATTATAGATATCGTCCTCTCTTACACACCCTCTAATCTGTTGATCAAAATGAGTGTGAAAGAGGTAGCCATCCAACCAAAAATAATAGGCACTTTTTTGAATAATTTTCTCGTTTCCCTAGGAGAAAGATGATAAGGAAGATTTCCTATAGAAAGGTAATTAGCAATGTCTACATACCAAGGTGAATAAGTGGATACTACAAAAAGTTACCCATATGGGAAAGAGTATTCAATAAGAAGATCACCACTAAAATTAGTTAATCTAGAAATAAGATCTGCAACAACATTATCTTTCCCATGTTTATCTATAATGGTCATATCATATTCTTGGAGTAACAACAACCACCTAGTAACCCTGGAATTAGTAACTATATTATTCCTTAAAATCGAGATAGTAGAGTGGTTGGTATGCATAAAAGTTTGGTAACCAGTAATGTAATGCCTAAATTTATTGATAGCATGAATGGCAACAAGAAACTCTTTTTCTACCACCATGTAGTTTACCTTTGCATGAGTCAAGTTCTTACTGATGTAATAGATGGTATATGATTTATTTTCCTCCTATTGTCTAAGCACGACCCCAATGGTTGTATCAAAAGCATCATTGGAGATGTGAAATGACAAACTTTAATTAGGTCCTCACAAAATAGGAGTTGTTATTGCTCACCTCTTCAATTTTGCAAAAGTGTTGTTACACTTGTCAGTCCATACAAAATTCTTATCCTTTATTAACATAGAAAATAATGGGAATGCAAACTTGGATAAAATTGTTATGAATCATCTACAATAACATTCTTGTCCCAAAAAGATATCTACCTCCTTCTATGTCTTAGGGGTGGGAATTTTCAAAATTACCTCAAATTTCATTGGCTCTACCAGTATTCTTGCAATAGAGAGATATTAACCTAAAACAATGCCTTCAGTCATAATCATATGGCACTTTATAATGCTAAGACAAATGTGGGTTTCTATGCAACACTCAATTACTTTCTCAAGGTTGTGAAAGGCTCCATCAAATTGATCCCCATAGGGTGTAAATTCATCCATAAAAATATACAAACAATCATTTACCATATTAGCAATAATTCCTAACACTACTCATTGAATGGTTGTAGGTGCATTACACAGCCCAAAATGTAGGACCCTATAAGAAAATGTACCCCAGGGGCAAGTGAAAGTAGTTTTGTCTTGATCCTTGGGAGAAATTCGGATTTTATTATAGCCCCTAAATCCATCCATAAAAGAGAATTTTTTTACTAGACATAGTATATAGGACCTTATCAATAAATAGTAATGGAAAATGTTCCTTTTGAGTGGCTTTTTTCAACTCCCTATAGTCTATAAAAACTATCTACTTCCCATTTTTCTTAGGAACAATGACAAGTGGGGATACTCATTATCTGTCAGAAATTATATAGATGAAATTTGCATCTAAGAGATTTTGAAGTTCCTCGAAAACATTTTTCAATGTCGGGTTCACTCTACGTTGAGGTTGCCGGATAGGTCGAGATCCTTCTTTAAATAGATATGGTGTGTGCACAAAGTAGGATGGATACCCTTCATGTCCTTAAAATCCCATGCAGAGGATTATTTATTCTTCCTCAGTAACAACAATAATTTCTCTCTATGTTCATGAGATAAATTAGAGTTAATGTTTAAGGCCTTCCCAGACACCATCTCCACTGGAACACCCTTAAGGGCAGGGGTCATAGGTATTTCCTTTGTAACAAGATCATCAAGATTCTTTTCCTCATTGGATTTATCTATTACATTGCTCAACAATTGAGATTTTGATGGTGTAACAACAGAGGCGACATTAATGAAGTTGTTAATAATATCATCCTGAGTCTCATTTTTAAAGTGCAAGGCTTTTCCTATAGTGAGTAGTGATGTGTATCAAATTATTCTAATTCAAACTCAAACCATAAATGGATTTCACATTCCAAACTTGTTTTTTCTAGCAAGTAAAGCACAAGATATTTGGTAGTATTCCCATCAGAGATGGTCATGCACCTAAATCTACATCTAGTAAAGGCATCTGCAATGGCCAACCATGGCCTACCCAGGATCAGAGGATGTCCTCCTAGGAGTGTCTTAGGTTGTAACACCATAAAATATATTGGGTACTTCCAAGTCTATTAAAATAATAAAATCCTCCAATATTCCTTCAAGTATGATCCTAGAGTTATCTACTAATTCTAAAATCGTGGGAGTTGGTAACCCAAGTATTTTAACAATTTCCCTTGTTATTATGTTAATTGTTGCTCCTAAATCAATCAGGGTGTTTGGAAGAGTTTTTCCTCCAATATTAATGAATATTGTTTGGTTTCCATGATGTTCACATTTAGAAAATGTATTATCCCCAAGCATCAATTCTGATAACTTTCCAATTACATGCAATCAAGGGGGTCCTGAGGTTTCCCGCCTAGTTGTTTGACACACAATTCCTTAATTGTTTTAGCACAAATAGGAATATATCAGATTTCTTGAAGCAAAGGATTATGAACATATAAGTTTTTGAACTCCTTTAAGAAGCCAGAACCAATTTGAGGGGTATTCTTTACTTTAGTTAATCTTTCGGGATAAGGGGGATGCAAACAAGTCTCATTTTGAGCAATTTTTATAGGTTTCACAACCAACGTAGCATCATTTGTTATAGTAACATTAGAGGTATTAATGGTTGTTACAATGGTGTTAGAAATACCACTAGTTGTTACAAATTTATGCGTATTTTTAGTTGTACTTTCAGCACCAATGATAACATTATGATTGTTACAGCCTGTTGCTTTTCTAGATATCCTTGAACTCAATTTTATTCTCCCGATAAATTTTCTTCCTCACTTTTTATGATAACAAGAGAAGTAGTGGGTTTTATCATTACCCCTAATCATAATTTAATTTCATTAAATTATACAAGTGAGATATAATAAGTAGGGATTATTGGCATTTCAACTTGTTGTACTACCTTATTATTGGGGTTAGGGTTATGTTGTACACGTAGTTGGGGATGTAATGAAGGTTTTCTCACAAGCACAGTGGAGGTAAATTATGACTGTTGTTGTTGCATTGGGATCTAAATAGGAATCTGACTAGGAAGAGTAGTCCCTCGCCATGGTTGAGGCCATGGTGCATGACATTAGACCATGCATAGATTAGAAAGTTTCCATGGAGCTACAGTATATTGCAATTTTTTGTGGGGAATTTTTTTGTGGACCATGCATATCAGACCAATAATTGAAAGAGGAGAAGGGTTCTTGTAACATACCTGATGGCCTAGATTGCCAAGGATTCATAATGCCAATGAAGTATGTTGCTTATAGATTTATTTTAGTTTAGGTAAAAGGGGAATTGTTTTATGGAGCGATCCTTCTCACATATATTGAAGTTATTGATTGGGAACTCCTTAAGGGGATGTTTCTTCCAACATTGAGAGAAGAATATAGCTAAAGCTTATTCTAATTCAAGCTATTTTGACATTTCTCACAATACATTGAGTTGAGAGGACAACGAACTCATAACATCAGTTTTAAAATTCTCCAACAAAGTTCCATTTTTTTCTCGTGTTTCTCCACTATTAGATGAAATTAGAATCCTAGTAGAAGCATTTTGTATATGTATAATTATCATGTAGATTCACAAGCTCATGCAATGTACTAAAGCACAAAACAAGAATCTACTTCTACTTTCAACCAATGGAAGCCAATATATCTATGAAAACAATATGAACAAGAAGAAGATAAATCAATGGCACATAACACAAGATGCATCTCGGGAAAGTCGCTACCAAAAACCCCGCTATCTGTATTGCATATATTAGAAATATGACTGAAGATACAAAGCCTGTTCTCACTATAACAATTCTGCACACGTATGCTCAACTATCTCAGCTCACAAGAAAGCTCTTGGCCAACACTTAGCCAATTCTGCAACTCTCCAAGCTCTTGATCTCTTGTGTTATTCCTAGGATGAATAGCCCATATTTAAATGGAATTCATGTTTCCAAAACTGCACAATCCAAACATAGGATCAATCTCTGATGCATGCATGATATTTACACTCCAGTAAATAATACCATTGATAGCACACTGTCCCTGCACTCTAATCCCAACTGGGTCTTTCTATGAACTGAAAAGCATGAGTTTCTCATGAGGGAATCTTCAGTTAACTAGAGTAGCACTAGTTGATGCACTAGTGCACCAACTGACTGTTAGTCCTCTATTAGTTCCAAAAACAATTTAGAACTAATATAACTTAACTTAACTCAGTAAACCGAGTGATCTAATTTCAAACTCAATTTAAAGTCATACTGGACCCCTAAAACTTAGGGAGAACATATACATGATTATAGAAAGACTTTCGACTCGAAATTCTAAGCTAATTAAGTTAATTAAATTTAATTCAATATTTACAAGTTTCTATGAGAATAAAATTAAATTTTAATTCAGTTTAATTCAAGGACAAATTAAACTGAAATTTCTTATTGCCATTTCTCAACAGTCTGTCTCAACAAGAAAGGGATTATCCGCCACCCTAATCCTGTCTCTGTGAAACTCAAATTTACATCTTGATAATTCCTTTGTCAAAATGTCAGCATCTTGCTCCTTCGTGGGAATGTACTCTAACAACAAAGTTCGTCTCAATACACAATCTCTGAGATGATGATATCATATATCAATATGCTTGGACCGATCATGAAAAAATGGGTTTTTAGAGAGTTTGATACAAATCTCCTTATCACAGTAAATCACAGTTGGATCCATCTACTAATTGAACAAACCAACTAGGATCTCCCTCATCCAGATAACCTCACATGTTGCTTGACTAATAGCCATGTACTCTGGCTCTGTCGAACCGATTACAACCGATCTTTGTTTCCTATTGTACCAAGAAATTGTCGCTGACCCAATACTGAAAATCCCCCTCGATGTGCTCTTACGGTCAGATGGACTCCCTTCCCAATCTGCATTAGTGAAGCCTTGAAGCTCACTCCCCATGTCTGTATGTACCATAATCCATACTAAGAAGTTCCCCTGAGGTATATTAACACATGCTTTGTCACCTTCCAATACAACTTGGTAGGCCTAACCATTTCTTGACTAAGCTGGTTAACTGCAGAGCACATATCCAGTCTTGTGTTCACCAAGTACATGAGTGAACCCACAAGTTGCTTGTAAACATTAGCTTCCACTACTTCCCCTGAAGGAGCATCCTCCTTCCTCCAGTTACCTTCTAGAGGAGTCTCCATTGGTTTGTTTCTCTCTATGTGGAATCTCCTGAGTATCTCATTGGCATAATTTCCTTGAGACACAAACAACTCCCCATCTCCTTGCCATACATCCATGCCAAGAAATTAATGCATGGGCCCCATGTCCTTCATCTCAAATTCTCTTGCAAGGTCCTCCTTGCAAGACTTTATTAGCTGATCATCATCTATCAATATGAGATCATCAACATAAAGTACAATGACCAACAACTTAACTTCCACCACTATGTGGTACAAGTTTGCATCCGCTTCACTCTTCGTGAAGCCCAACTCGATGAAGTAGCTCTCTATCTTGGTGTACTAAGCACGGGGTGTTTGCTTCAACCCATACAACACTCTCTTGAGCTGAAATACATGTGACTTACGATCAAAGGTCTCAAAACTTTCAGGATGCTCTATGACACCTATTCCTCAATCATGCCACTAAGGAAGGTTATCTTCACATCTATCTGATGTATATTCCAACCCATCTGCACTGATAGTGCCAATATAGATCTGATTGACAAGTACCTTGCAATAGGAGAAAAGGTATCATCATAGGAAATCCCCTCTACCTGTGAAAATCCATGGGCCACAAATCTAGCCTTATGATTCTCCACACTACCATATGCAACTTGCTTTACCTTGTAAAGCCAACAGGAGCTAACCACTGATTTGTCCTCCAGTCTAAGGACCACATCCCAAACATTGTTACGAAGTATGGAGTCTCACTCCTCCACCATGGCATTAACCCAAACTAGTTGCTACATTGATTCCTTAAAGGAAGACGACTTTGTCACAAAACATTCGCCCATAAGAGTTATCTATCTAGTGTACCTCTTAGTTGACCTCCTCTGCCTGCCCTAAAAAGTGGGTGGCCCCACATTCTCCCGTGCATCATCAAACAATATGTTAGCCTCTTTGGTGTGATTTCTTCCCTATATGGAAGACTCTACCTAAATGGATGTCTCCACTCCAAGATCCTCTACATGTGGTTTCTCCACATCAATTTGAGGCTCCTCAACTTTAGGAGCTAAAATCTCCTTATCTGCATGTAGCTCAAGCCCCCTCTCAAGGGAAACTCACATGGCCTTCTCCTCATTGAATCTAACATCCCTACAAATCACTGCCATCCTATTGTTCGGCAAGTACACCCGATAGTTGTGAGGTGTATCAGTGTACCCCACAAATACCCCCAACTCTGCTATCAGATCAAGCTTCTTCTATGCATCTTTGGTGATATGGAAATATACTGATGACCTAAAAATCCTGAAGTGACCAACATCTGACGTCTTACTATAATAAGCCTCCTCTAGTGTCTTCATCTCAAGTATTCGATGTGGGCTACAGTTCTTAACATAAATCATTGTGTTGCATGCCTCAACCCACAAGTGTTGTGGTAGGCCCTGATCATGCAACATCTCCCTCCCTGCCCCTACTATGCTTATGTTCTTCCTCTCGGCCACCCCCATTCTTTTGAGGGTTATGGGGTGCCATAAACTCTAGTTTAATTGCTTCCATTGCACAAAAGTTCTTAAACTTGTTTGAGACATACTCACCACCATTATCACTCCATAGAGATTTAACCTTCTTGCTCGACTCTTTCTCCACCAATGCTTTAAACTCACAAAACTTTGTGAAAGTTTGATGCTTTTTCTGCATGAAAAATATCCAACATTTACAAGAATAGTCATCAACAAATATAACATAATACCTATGTTTGGCTGTGGATGCTGTCAAGAATGGTCCACACACATCTGAATGGACTCGCTTTAGAATAGCCTTTGCTCAACTGTCTTTATCATGAAAGGAAGACTTGGTGTATTTTCCCAAAATACAACTCTTTCAAGTATCAATTTTCTCAAGCATACCTTTGGGAATACTAGTGGAGATCTATTGCAATATCTTCAAAGCCCCATGATGCAAGTGGCCCAATCGCCTATGCCACAACTCGCCAACATCTTGCCTATGCACCCTTTCTAATTTTGTGCTAAAATAAGTACACTCCCCTACCTCCAGGCTATATAGATTCTTCATCTAAATCCCTATCTTCTTTACTTGACCTGTGGCTATGTGTCGAAGGAACACCTTTCCTTTCAAGAAGATCACATCATAGCATCTATCCTCAAGCATGGAAATGAATACCAAGTTCTTCTTTAGCCCGGGAACATACGTAAAATTATTCAAGGTGAGTGGATCCCCATGCTCCCTTTGAAAAGTAATCGTGCCCAATCCAGTAACACTATACTTCCCATTGTCCCCCATCTTGACATGCATTTGAAGATCTTTCTCCTCCAGGTCCCTGAATAACTCTTTGTCGCAAGTCATGTGGAATGAAGCTCCATTGTCTAAGTACCATACACTTCCCATCATTGATGAAACAATGCATGAAATGATAGAAAAGTCTAATTCGAATTAAGAGGCCAAAGCCTCACCCTTCGCTCCTCCCGAGGACTTCTTCTTGGACTTATTGATTAGACAATTTGTAGCAAAATGGCCCATCTCACGACAACGAAAGCACTTAAATTTCATCATGTATTTCTTCTTACCTCCATGATAAGATTCTGATTTGGAATGGGAATATTTCCCTTTCCCCTTATTCACCTTAATCACTAAGGCATAGTTCTCTTCATCATCAGTCTTGAACAAAGATCCATCCCTGGTGTTCCTCCTGATCTCCTGCTGCATCAAATCTGACCACAATCGTTCCCAATCCAACAACTTCTCCTGACCATTGACAATTCCTGATAACTATGCTAAATCTTTGGGAGTCCTAGAAGATCAAGACTCACCATATCATCCTAGGCAACCGTGATTCCAACACTTCCAAGTTCATCATGACATTGAGTGAACTTGGTCAAGTATTTTGGAATGGTCTCACCTTTCTCCATTTTGATTTTTTGAAGTTTATCCTTCAGTGCCAATTTCCTTTGGTCACTATTGTTATGATACAATTTTCTCAATGACTTCCACATAGCATATAGAGTTTCCTTGCCATGGAGACTCGAGACAATGTGGTCTCGAACTCCCTCAAGGATTATCCGCCTCGCCTTCGCCACACAATTCTTCCATTCAACCAAATTTTGAACATGAAATGTTGTTGGCTTAGGCATTTCTTGATCAACGAATTACTTCAAGTCCTCTAGCACAACCTCCATTCTACCCCTCGAGGCTATAAAATTTGTGTTGCCTTCCAAGGCATACTCGAGCCGCAAACTATAGAATTCCACATGCCAATCCTAAAGTATGTATTGCAAATTCGAATTTCACCTGTAACCCAAAACTTAAAACTTAGAAATATCCTCTAGTATATTGTTGTTAGCTCCGATACCATGTATAATTATCCTGTAGATTCCCAAGCTCATGCAATGTACTAAAGCATAGGACAAGAATCTACTCCTACTTTCAACCAGCGGAAGCCAATAGATCGCTAAAACTAATCTGAACAAGAAGAAGATAAATCAATGGCACATAACACAAGATGTATCTGGGTAAAGCCACTGCTCAAAACCCCACTATTTGTATTGCATGTATCAGAAATATGAGTGAATATACAAATCTTTTTCTCATTAGAACAATTCCACACAAGTATACTCAACTCTCTTAGCTCACAAGCAAGCTCTTGGCCAACACTTAGCCAATTCCGTAGCTCTCCAAGCTCCTGATCCCTTGCATTATTCCTAGGATGAATAGACCGTATTTAAATGTAATTCATGCTTCCAAAACTTTGCAGATCAATATCTGATGCATGCATGATATTTACACTCCAATAAATAATACCACTAATAGTACACTGTCCTTGCACTCTAGTCACAACTGGATCATTCTCTCAACTGACATGCATGAGTTTCTCATGAGGGAATCTTTAGTTAACTAGAATAGAACTAGTGGATGCACTAGTATACTATCTCACTATTAGTCCTCTATTAGTTCCAAAAACAATTTAGAACTAATTTAACTGAACTTAACTCAGTAAACTAAGTGATCTAATTTCCAACTCAATTTAAACTCACACTGGACCCCTAAAACTTAGGGAGAACATATACATGACTACAAAAAGACTTCCAACTTGAAATTTCTAAGCTAATTAAGTTAATTAAACTTAATTAACTATTTACAAGTTTCTATGAGAATAGAATTCGATTTTAATTCTCAGTTTAATTCAAGGAAAAATTAAACTGGAATTTCTTGTTGCCATTTCTCAATAATATCATAGGCCTACATCTTGTTGATCCTATGGAACTTACTCGACAAATTTGAACAATGTAATCATAAGGATGCTTATAAATATCTCCCTTCCCTAAAATATTTAGCATATCAAGGCAATCATCCCACATTCCCTTGATCAAAATAGTTTTAACTATTTCCTTATCTAGATCGCTATGCTAAGATCTTTGCAAATTATATTGAAGGTGCTCAACATACTTTTCCAAGTTTTCATCTGGTGTCTAAGTGATTCTAAATAGCTCATCCTTATAATATATAGAATTACAATAACCTTGATACTTTTCAAAAAATATCTTTTCAATCCCATCCCATGTAGTAATGGACTTCATCGAGTCTCATAAACCATCTCAGTGCATCCCCTTTTAATGTGGCCAGAAACATTTGTAGTTTTTTTTCATCAGTGGTATAGTCATAACTTCCACAAAGTACATCAAATTCAAAAAGAAATGTGTTTGGATCTTTTGTAACTGTACCTTGGAAAGTAGGAAGTGAAAACAAAGGGATGTTCTTCATTGGGGCCCGTCCTTAGATATTTCCAATAGGAAACTCAAAAATAGTATCTACGCTACTTTCCATTTGGTTCTCCCTAAAAGCTTGAGGGTTTTTTGCAAGTGTTACAGGTGTCCCTCCCAATGGAGGAGATTTATCCCTTCCCAGTGACAGGGATTTCTAAAGTTTTTCAAGTTGTTCAGGTTGCTCAAATTGTTTAGTTTGTCTAGGTGGTCCTAATGAATTCACAGAACCCTATGCAACATAATGCTTAGCAGGTTGTTTCACCGCACTGTCTAAATCCAAAATGTATTGTTCAAGTTTTCGTTATTGAGGACTTGATTCTAGGTCTCATGTTGGGTGTGGAGCTTGATTATCTTCCTGATTCATAGGTCTTGTTTCATCCATGTGTATACCCCAGGAATACTGTACACCCATCTATTGTTGGGGGGTCTAGGGACTAGAGGGCCCTTGGTGGGGGTTCGGGGGCAGTGCTCCTGAAGCTAAAAATAGATGAATATTCAACCTGGGTTGTTCATTAAGTGGATGATCTAACAACAAAAGATATGGTAATTTAGGGTTTTTCCCTAGAAGGAAACCCTCAGTTTATATAAGGGAATTGTATTGCATTTGTGTATGATGATTATTATTTTGAGCGAGAAAGAGTGACTGTGTGAGAGCGAAGAGGAAATTACAACAAAACTGATGTAGGTTGTATCTCTTCAATTTGCTAGATAATATAAAAGGAAGGAATGGTTGTTTCTTTGTGGACGTATCCCAAATTGGGTGAACTAACTATATATGTGTTTCTCTTGTTTTCTGCATTTATGTGTTTTGTTTCCATGATAGTTTGTGTTCCATTGCTCTGTTATTTAATTTTATAGCAATTGGTATCAAAGGCGAAGGTCTAGTTGGATGATAAACTCACAGGAAAGAAAGGTTCTTGGATCGAGTGGGAGAAATTGTGAAAGATGTTATGTTTAGGGTTGAGAAATTCAATGACCAAAACTATCAACTATGGAAGATTAAAATGGAGGATTATTTGTATCAGAAATACTTTTACCTACCATTGAGTGGAAAAGGAAAGAAGCCGATGAGTATGACAGATGTAGAATCAAAGATTCTCAATAGAAAGGCAATGGGAAAAATACAACTATGTCTAGCAGTGTCAGTGGCATTCAAAATTTCAAAGGAAACAACAATAGAAGGTTTAATGATGACATTGCCTAAACTATATGAAAAACCCTCGACCACAAATAAGGTATTTATCATGAAGCATTTATTTAATATGAATGTCAGAAGGTGGATCTGTTTTTGATCATTTAAATGAATTAATACGGTTACTAGTCAGTTAAGTTCTTTAGGGGTAAATTTTGATGATGAAGTTAGGGATTTGTTGTTTCTATGCCCATTTCCAGAAAGTTGGAATGACTTAGTTATGGTTATTAGTAACTATGTCTTTGGATCCAATACTTTAAAGTTTGAGGATGACGTTTTTGGTGCCATCCTTAGCGAGGAAATGTGATGGAAAAGCTCCAGTGAGACATCGGGTAATGCTTTGACTTCAGAGACTAGGGGAATAAAAATGGAAAAAGGAAGGAGCCAAAAAAATCCTAGTAAGTCAAGAAAAAGTAGATCCAAATCTAGATTAGGGATGGTGTGCTAGAAATGTGGGAAGAAAGGACACTTGAAGAAAGACTACAAATCTTGGAAGGGAAAAGAAGGATATGGACAATGTGGTAGGTGGTGTGTTGCAAGATGCTTTGATTCTTTCATTAGAGAATATTATTGATGCCAAGGTGCTAGATCCAAGGGCTTTATTCCATGCCACGCCTAATAGGAAACATTTTCATGCCTATGTTCAAGGAGATTTTGGATAGGTTCGTTTGGGTGATGATAAACCCTATAAAATCATTGGAATGTGTAAGGTTTTCATGAAGAAACAAAATGGAAACCAATGGATATTGAAGGAGGTAATGCATGTTCTAGATCTGAAGAAAATTCTAATTTATATAGGTAGGTTAAGTGGTGAAGGTTGTGTAACTGCATTCATAGAAAAACCCTAGACGGTAATTAAAGGAACCCTCGTAATAGAAAAAGGAGAAAATGTTGGTATGTTGTATTCATGCAATGCTATTTCTAATTTTGTTAATTCTTTAACCATCATAGGAGCAGATACGACATTGTGGCATCATAGGTTCGGGCACATGAGTGAGAAAGGGATGCAGATTCTTCACTCAAGAAATTTGTTCCCAAGTTTGAAGCATGTTGATTTGGATTTCTGTGAAAATTGTGTTTATGGAAAGCAGAAGAGAGTCATATTTATTAGAGTTGGTAAGGAAAATAAAAGTGAAAAATAGAGCTTGTGCATACAGATGTATGTGGACTTGCTCAAGTATCATCTCTCGGTGTCTCTCTCTATTATGTTACTTTTATTGATGATGCAACTAGGAAAACTTAGATTTATTGTATTCAGAATAAATCTGATGTATTTGATACTTTGAAGAAATCAAAAGATTTGGTTGAAATGAGACAAAAAAGAAGTTTAAGTGTCCCATATCAGACAATGAAGGTGAATATTGCAACAAAGGGTTTGATAACTACTGTTTAGAGCATGGAATTCGTAAAGGGAAGACAGTTTTAAGAACACCATAAGAAAATGGGGTGTTAGAAAGGATGAACAAGACAATCATGGAGCATGCAAGGTACATGAGATTGCATGCAGGATTTCCCTTACAATTTTGGGCAGAGGTTGTAGATATTGTTGTTTATCTAATAAATACAATGCCTTCAATTTCCTTTAATGGTGATTTTCCAAAGGAGAAATGGATAGGTAAAAAGGTAAACTATTCATTTTTAAATACTTTCGGTTGTAAAGCATTTGTCCACATCAATAAAGAAAATAGAACAAAGCTTGAGGCAAAATCAAAGAAATGTACCTTTATTGGATATGGTGTTAACGATTTTGGTTATCGTTTATATGATTATGAAAATTACAAAATCATTAGGAGTAGAGATGTCATATTCAATAAAAAGGCTTGTATAAGGATCAAATGCAGGGAGAGAAATAAGAAAAGGAAAACAAAGAACACATAGTGCTTGGTGGGATCACAGAAAAAGTAAAGGTGCCTTAAAATCATAATGATCAGTAGCCAAAACAACAACAACCGGCACCTCAAACACCTGAAAGTGGCATTATAAGATCTACTCGGATAAGTAGACCCTCTAAATGATACTCTCCTTCATTATATTATGTATTATTTATTGATTCTGGTGAACCAGAAAGATATGAAGAAACAATGTAGGTAGAATGTTAGGCCCCTATAATACTAGTGTAACCCCTTATTGTTATTAGTACAACCCCCTTATTATATTGTGCCCCATAGAAGCCCACTATTGTTATTATTGTGCCCCATAGAAGCCCGCTATTGTTATTATTGTGCCCTTACATTATTATTGTTATGTTGACTCTGATTATATTATGACCCCTTAGACTCCTATATATAGAAAGGAGGTATTTTCATTTGTATCATTAAAGAATTGTTCATTT
>APFE030017119.1:400230-550831 GCA_000404065.3 Pinus taeda
TTGTATCATCGAAGAATTGTTCATTTGTGTAATGTAAAGGAGGTTTCCCCCTCGAAGAGGCTTATTTCTAAGGCGTTCATCTATCTTTTCTATATTTTTGTGAGTTGGTTTCATAACAAACCAGGAAGAAGTGGGAGAAAGCCATGGAAGAAGAGATGGACTCCTTGATGCATAATTGAACTTGGGACTTAGTCAAGTTTCTTGCAGGTAAACAAACATTGCAAAATAAATGGGTTTACAGTTTGAAGGAAGAAGACGAAGGTAAACATAGGTATAAGGCTAGACTTGTGGTGAAGGGGTTTGCAGAAAAGAAAGGTAGAAAATGAATTTTTTTCTCTTGTTGTTAAAATGACTTCAATTATAACTATTTTAAGTCTAGTGGTAGCAGAAGATTTGAATCTTGAGCAGTTAGATGTAAAGAAAACCTTTCTCCATGGGGATTTGGAGGAAGAAATATATATGAAACAACCACATGATTATGAGGTCAAAGGGAAGGAAAAATTAGTGTGCAAATTGAAGAAGAGCTTGTATGGCTTAAAACAGGCTCTAAGGCAGTGGTATCTAAAATTTGACAGGTTTATGTCTGAACATTAAGTTATAATAGGTGTCACTTTGACCATTCTTTATCTTAAAAGCAAAATGATGGAAACTATATTATATTTCTATTGTATGTAGATGACATGCTTGTTGCATGGTTTAACATGCAGGAAATAAATGTGCTTAAAGGAAAACTGGCAGATTCATTTTCAATGAAGGTTTTGGGTGCTACAAAACAAATCCTTCGTATGACAATAACTAGAAATAGGAAAATTCACAAATTAACATTGTCTTAGAGTGAGTACATAGAAAAGGTATTGAAAATATTTAATATGCAGAATGAAAAACTAGTTGGTACACCTTTGGCTAGCCTTTCAAACTAAGGAGATGTGTTCCAAGACCTAGGAAGAGATGGATTATATTTGTAAAGTTCCATATGCATCAACAGTTGGAATATTAATGTATGCAATGTTATGCACAAGGCCTGATATTGCACATGCAGTGGGAGTTGTAAGCATATATATGAACAATCTGGAAAAAAGAGCATTGGATGGTGGTGAAGTGGATTCTAAGGTATTTGAGAGGTACCATAAATCAAGAATTATGCTTTGGTGGTTCAAACATTTCTCTATAGGGATATGTTGATGCAAATATGGCAGGTGATAGAGATAATAGGAGGAGCACCACAGGGTATGTGTTTACTGTAGGTGGAACAACTATCAGTTGGGTTTCAAAATTGAAAAATATCGTTGCACTTTCAACAACAAAAGCAGAGTATGTTGCAACTATAGAGGCTAGTAAAGAAATGATTTGGTTACAAATGTTTATGGATGAATTGGGCAAGAGCAGGAGATGGGTAGGTTATACAGTGACAGACAGAGTGTCATTCGTCTTCCAGAGAACTCAACATTTGATTCCAAGACTAAACATTTACAGCTCAAGTACCATTTGATACGGTTAGTGTTGGAAGATGAACAGTTGAATTTGGAAAAGATACACACTAGCCAGAATCCTATAGATATGTTAAAAAAAGTTGTAATCAGGGAGAAACTGAGATTCTTCGCAGTTTAAATTGGTCTTAAAGTATGATGATGAAGATGAGAAACACACAGTTCCAAAGTGGAAGCATTGTCCAACAAGTGAAGCAATGGTGGAGTTGCTATATATCTGTCCCTAAGTGGGATTTTGTTGGGTGTGGAACCTAATTATATTCATAATTCAGAGGTCTTATGTTAGCCAGGTGTATACCCCAATAAGGTTCATAAAATTATGCTTCCTTAACATGTGCACCCAACATAGAAGACTCAGGGGATATTGATATTTTTGAGTGGCTTTACTTGATCTTTTATCATTAGGTGTCACTCCTCGAGTAGATGATTATGCTTTATCTTTTGGGATGATCTCTTGTATAAATGTTACTCTTTCCAAATCATATTTCTTCTTCTTTCTTCTTCATCCTCTCCTACTTGCACGATTATTTTCTTTGGGGGTATCATATTTTTATTCTTCACTATTCATGAAATGCAACTACGTGCCTTGAATCCTTGTGAGGCTAAGCCCACCTCAGTATGTTGAGGAGATGCGCAGGTTCTTACCTCTCATCTTACTGCCCCAAAAAATCAAAGTCAGGAACATTTATACCACACTCAATAAATGCATCTAATTTAGTTGCACATATGAACCTCTATTGGCTCTAGGACAACAGCGCCAAAATGTTGGGTGGATCAATTTCCCATTTAATTTAGAACAATTGATCCAACTCTTACATTAATTGTTAATCTGGGTAGGCTTTTTGTCTCAAGGCTTTCAAGCAAAGTACATGCATGAACAAATGGTAACTAACTCTCGTAAAACCTCAAAAAATAGTTGTAATTCCACTCTCAGCAATCAAACACACTTGTTATTACACTCAAACTCTCACTCACACTTTCAGAAAGGAAAAACACGCGTTATAGAATAAAACTCACTTTGTCGCCCAATCTCTCTAACTCAAAGAAAAAACACTCCTGAAAATCGTCAACACTCAAGAAATGGTTGAAACACCCATTCAATTTAATAAGTAAACTAAAAAGTTTATAACAAAAATTAAATAAACATCATTAAAGCCATGAATGGTAGATATTTTCATTGCTAAAATGTCAAAATATATGATTACAATGTTCGTATTCCCCTCCATGTTATTGTCCATGTGTACATGTGTGTGTGCCTCGTGGGAAGAGAGTACATGTTTTTATAATTACATAATACATTCCTATTTTCAAAATACAAGAACATCATGAGAATATCTCAATTCTCATGTGATCTAAATCGAGAATATACAATAACTTATTTTTAACAAATAGCCCTAATTGAAACCAAGTTATAACAACTTGCCTAAAATTACAATGATTTATCAATTAGAAATCCCAACTATTTCAACTGGGCCAGTTGTGTTTTCCACAGATGTCTTCTTTGATGGTTGAATTGGCTCTAACTGAATATATGTACAAATCAATCTTCATTGCTAAATCTAGGAGAATAACACGTCCAAAATAATTTTATTGTGTATCAGTAGCATCAGCAAGGTCTTCACTCCATTATTTGTAATAGCGCCTCAACAAGAAACACACCCTATAACAACCATTTGTTAATTTATTGATAAATTTATCTAAAGAAGTTGGCATCTCTGTCAAATTATGTTGAAAAATGCAACAAGAAACTCTCAATTTGATTTTGCCTTGATTAAATTGAGAAAATTTGAATTTCCACATCGGTTGGACAACTTGGATGATTTTAACTTATCTGGCATGGCTTGTATCACCCATTTTACTCAATAAATTTGATTTGTAGGAGTTAGATTTCAGTTCTACATGTGTGATTGCTAATTTCTAGCAATCAAGGTCAGTTATCTCAAGTTGTTTTCAATTAAATTGGTTCCAACTTTTGGAGAACCTAGTGAAAGTTTAGTTAAGCAGTGGGACTTCAATCAAACTCAATGATCATCTAATTAACTAATAAATCAACCAAAAATAGCTAGTGCATGTAGAGAATTTTAGTTATCCAATTGAGATGGAGATTCCAAGGAAGAGTACGATAAATAGTAGACTCTTCTTGAGTGTACAGGTGTTGCATGCAGTCAGATGATCAACCTAGAGGAATTGTGTAATTCAATTGAGGTAATTTCCTAAATAATATGGGATTATTCATTCAGGAACAACACAAGGAAATAGGATCTCAAGATGAGAGAAAATTTGATTGAGTTTGGGTCAGAGGCCTTCAGTGAGCAGAGAGATAAGTTGTGCACTTGCAAGGTGAGCTTAATTGAGAAAATAAATTGTATTACATCTCTATTTCATTTTATTAATGCAAGAGGCATTGGGATTTTTATAATATTTCTTTCCCTAGATAAAAATACTTGTTGCATTTGTGTTATTACTTCTTAAATGTTTGAATTTTTTGTTCTAAATTGTGAATTAATGTCCTTAGAGAAATAACGTAGATCTATGTCTTGTGATTTTGATTAAAAATTCATGAGAAATTGCAAATCTACAACCTAATTTCTACATGGTATCAAAATAGGATTCACATTATAAAAACATGCATGGGTTGATGCAATGGTGGAGGAATACAGACCCATTGCAAATAACAATGTTTTGGAAGTGGTCCCAAGACCAGCCGATAAATCAGTTGTGGATTTGAGATGGATCTTCAAGGTAAATCATGCAACAGATGAAATCGTAGCAAAGTACAAGGCCATATTTATGGCCAATGGGTACTCTCAAGTTGAGGGGATTGACTATGAGGAGATCTTTCCTCCCGTAGCAAGGCACTCATCCATCATATCAATTCTTTCTTTGGTTGCATAGATGGGGTGGAAGATCCACTAGATGGATGTGAAGACAACATTCCTTAATGGATTTATTGAGGAGGAGGTGTACATCCAGAAACCAAAAGGATTCGAGACTCTTGATACGGAGTCTCATGTGTGAAAACTTAAGCAAGCATTGTATGGTCTCAAGCAAGCACCCTGTGCTTGGTACACCAATATCAATAGCTATCTCACCAATTTGGGCAGTCTCATGTGTGCAAACTTAAGCAAGCGTTGTATGGTCTCAAGCAAGCACCCTTTGCTTGGTACACCAATATTGATAGCTATCTCACCAATTTGGGCTTCACCAAAAGCAAAGCGGATGCAAACCTCTATCATATCTTTGTAGAAGGTAAATTATTGATTATTGTCTTATATGTTGATGACTTGATTTTAACTGGTGATGAGCAGTTGATCAGATCATGCAAGGAGGACCTTACAAGAGAATTTGAAATGAAGTACATGGGTTTCATGCACTACTTCCTTAGATTGGAAGTATGGAAAGGTGATGGAGAACGGTTTCCCTCTCGGGGAAAGTATGCCAATGAGATACTTCAGAGGTTCTGCATTGATATTTTCAAACCCATGGAGACACCTCTAGCTACCAAATGATGCAACAAGATGTCACTTCAAGTGAGGAAGTGGATGCTACTATTTACCGGGAGTTGGTGGGTTCACTTATGTATCTTGTGAACACATGACCAGATATGTGCTATGTATTCAATTGGCTGAGTCAAGCTATGGTTAGGCCAACCAAATGATTTTGGAGGGTAGCTAAGCATGTTCTACAGTACCTCAGAGGCACTACATAGTTTGGACGATGGTACCGACGGATAGAGGGAGTGAAGTTGTGTGCCTTCACAAATGAAGATTGGGTGGGGATTTCATTAGAATGAAAGAGTACACTAGGTGAAATTTTCAATGTTGGGCCCACAACTATTTCTTGGGACAACAAGAAGCAAAGATTTGTGGCACTCAACTCGGCATAAGTAAATACATGGTTTCTAGTCAAGCAACATTTGAAGTGATCTAGATGAGAAAGATACTTGTTGGATTGTTTGGTCATATGATGGATACAACTATGATCTACTGTGATAATCAGAGTTGCATCAATCTCTATGAAAATCATGTTTTTCACAATCGAACCAAGCATATAGATATCAGGTATCACCATTTACAGGATTGTGTGTAGAGGAAGATAATGTTATTGTAGTACATTTTGATAGAGAACAAGATGTTAATATTTTGACAAAGGCCTTATCAAGAGGGAATTTCGAGTTCCACATGTGTAAGATAGGGATGGTTGATAATCCATTTCTTGCTGAGAGGGAGTGTTGAAAAATGCAACAAGAAAGTATCCATTTGATTTTGCCTTGATTAAATTGAGAAAATTCGAATTTCCACATCAACAGACAACTTTGATGATGTTAACTTGTGTGACATGGCTTGTGTCACCCATTTTACTTAGTAAATTTGAGTTGGAAGAGTTAGATATCAATTATGCATGTGTGATTGCTAATTTATAGCAATCACGGTTAGTTATCTCAAGTTATTTTCAATTAAATTGGCTCCAACTTTTGGAGGAACTAGTGATAGGTCAGTTAAGCAGTGGGACTTCAATCAAACTTGTTGATCATCCAGTTAACTGATCAACCAACCAAAAATAGGTAATGCATGTAGAGAATTCTAGTTATCTAGATGAGGTGGAGATTCCAAGGAAGTGTAAGATAAATTATAGACTTGTCTTGAGTGTACAGGTGTTGCATGCAGTCAGATGATCATCCTAGAGGAATTGAGTAATTCAATTGAGGGAATTTCTTAAATGATATGGGATAATTCCTCCAGGAACAACACAAGGAAATAGGATCTCAAGATGAGAGAAAATTTGACTGAGTATAGGTCAGAGGCCTTCAGTGAGCAAAGAGATAGGTTTAGCACTTGCAGGGTGAGGTCAGTTAAATAAAGCAATTGTATTACATCTCTATTTCATTTGATTAATGCAAGAGACATTGGGGTTTTTAGCAGATTGTTTTCCGTAGATAAAAATACTTTTTTCATGTGTGTTATTCCTTGCATGTCTGAATTTTTTGTTATAAGTTGTGAATTAATGTCCGCATAACAGTAGTGTAGATCTGTGTCTTGTGATTTTGATTAAAAATTCATGAGCAGTTACAAATATAAACCCTAATTTCTACAAATTACAAGAAAAACTAGATAATAAGGATGACACATAGAATGAGAGCATACTTTAGTAAATGATTACTATCAGAGTGATGAATTATGGTTATAAGGGTTAAAAAGATAAGAAAAGGTAAGGAAATATGTATAAAATCGTGTCAAATTTGTGTCCCAATAGTGGGATAGGATGTGAATTTATAGGATAACCTTGCATCGAGGAATTCATAAAAGACCTTACTAGTGATAGAGGATGAGGATCCTAAAGCTCTAAAGGTTGAGTCCAAATCATCAACTTCTAGTTCAGGAAGTTAACATTTAGGTGAGGTGGAGGAGAGATCAACTCCTTTTAGTTATGTCAGAAGACCTTGATGATTCATGCAGACATTGAGTGATGCTCAAGAGCATGTTGAGGGTCCATGAAGCACTATCAAGGAGAGTATTCCTCTAAAGAAGTTTCCAAACTATATGATACCAATAAGTAGTATCATTGAAGAAGAAGGAAAACCATCAAGTTTGGAGCAATTCCATGGTAGAGGATGATATGTGGGACATTGTGTCAAGACTATAGGGAAAGGAAGTTCTAGACAGCTCTTCAAGAAGTTCCTTCATTACTAAGAGGAAGTGTTGATGTTTATAGCATCAGACTAGAAGTTCCACATAAGTCTAGTGTCAGACATGTGGAAGTAATCCAAAAGATTCCTTTTTATTTTGCAACTCACTTTAATTAAAGTTAATTATTAAAGTGAAGAGTATTTTATTAGTGAGTTTATTAATTTCCATCAACTGTAAAGTAATTACATTAGTGATTTAGACGTAATCTCCATTGTTGATTTTAATTTAATTTCAACCATCAATCTCAATGGAATATTAGGTTTATTGGGACTTGGTCATAAACTCAATGTTATTAAAGAAATTCAAAGTGAAAGGAAGATACACATAGTGTGATTAATAACGAGTGTTAGAAAACACAAGTGAGAGAGTGATAAATAATTTTCACTCAGTTTGCAAGTCCAAAGGAGAAAAGAGGAAACAATGTGAGAAACAAAAGGAGATTAACCCGAATCTCATATATTGAAGGTGTTGTACATAGTAGGTGCAAATGTAACTTCAGAAGGCCATACAAACCAACAAAAGTGAAGGGCAATAACACAAAATTTTCAGATAGATTCTAGTGGCAGTAGTAGGGCTTTCATAGCAAATTTTTGCATGGTAGTATAGGGTGACCAGAAAAAACCAGATTTTTCTATAATTTATTTCTTGTTTTCTTAGTGAGATATTTTCCTATTTTGTGAGTCCTTATAAGCCTAAAGTAATTTTAATGAAAAAAATAATATTTGAAGGGCATAAATGTATCTGTCTATTTTGAAGATTTATTTCCTATAGTGTTGTTTGACGAAAGAAAGTCAGTGCTCCCATCATGTTTCGCAACATGTGCCTAATAGCCTCTCAAGAACCAGTTAACTTTGGCAATGCATCTGTTTACTAACACCTATGGGTTTTAGTGTAATAACAATCATGATTCCAACAATCGATATCAAATCCAAAGTTGTCAAGCTCGAAACACATGCGGGTCATGCTAAGGGGGAGATTGTTGGACGAATGAAAGCCAATGCTTCCCGCGCGTTTTGTGACATGTGCCTAATAGCCTCTTGAGTATCATCTAAAGTTGGTGATGAATTCATCTAGTAACACCTACGGGTTTTGATGTAACGACGGTTGTGATTCCAACTAGTATACACTGATTTTTTATTTCCACATAAATTTCCATTAAGTGTATTCGATGAGCTAAAAATTCATTCTAAATTAATTTTTTCAATAAGAAAAATCATAAATAATTAATTTACCTAAGTTGTTGGAATATATATTTTAGTGTTGCTAGACCCAATTGCCTTATGAGGGGAAAACATATCACAATTAGGATTTGAACCTTAGTAGGGAAGATAAAATCTTCTCTAAACCACCCAAGGTAAACCCAATTGAATAAAAAGTTTAGAATATCTTATCCACCCTCAAGCACATAAAAGTGAGAGTGAAATTATTGGTAACTTTCAAACCCTAATCCAATCATAAGAGAAAACATGTCAAGAGATATATTTCATGGTGGGTGGGTAGGATAAAAACCTCTCCAAGATGGACCCAATTGACTTAAAATGTTTGAAAACATCTCATCCAACCTCCAGGAACTTTGGTGAGAATAGAATTGATGGTACTTTTCTAGTGCAAATTGGTTCACAAAAGGTAAACATATCATGAGAAATATTTTAACATGGGGAAAAGGGTAATAATTTTTCCTCTTAAACCACCCAAGGTTGATCCAACTATCCCTCTCTTCGGGTCCAATACCTCATATAACTGTGTTAGTTCTCCTAGTCCTTTGGTTCAAAGAAGTCTTTTATATTCAATGCACATTTTTAGTGTAATTTGTTATGGCATGGAATATTTTAGAATCCTATCATGATGTAGTTATTGTGCAAAAGTTTTAAAACCACATTTGCTATGTTGAATTCCATCTACACATTTTTTTGATTCTGGGATTCGTATTCAAACCTCTATTACTTTCCAAAACAAGGACCCACTTCTATGTGTGTCTTTTTGAGCTAAGTTCAACTACAAACAATTTGAAGAATGTGATCGTGAATACGTTTATTTATTTCTCAATTTTTGTACTCTTGTTCAAAAATTGTTTGATATGGCTATCCTTCTCTCAATTGCAGATTTCAAAAATATTCTGGAACCCAATGGACAAGAGTGAGGGCATTTTTTGTGCTCGCTCCTATCTTTCAGATTCTAGAATACTCCCGAAATCTTAAGCTTAGTAGTTTGGATACAATTTTCATTTTATGTGGTTTTTGTCAACAAAATTTATTTTTCTAAAATTGTCAATTGCTTTTATTAGAACTCATTATGATTATAATTTTAGACAATTGACATCTACCTTTTGGGTTGTTTATATCTCGTCTACATTTTTCTAATTCCATATGGTTAATTTCTAAGGCTAGATTTAAATATTTCTACATCAAAATCCATTTCATTTTATTGTAGCATGCCCCTATTTATAATTATACTATAAATGCAATGCACATTTAAAATCTTCTTGAGTCTCATGTGATATTTCTACTTTACAAGGAAAATAAGAACATTATCACAAGCATTTTCCCTTCCTTGGACTTTATTAATTTCAAGTTTTATTGCTTTAAGTTGGCTTTGAGTGTGTTTGAATAAAGTGTAATTGCATACTTTATTGCTCTCCTTATACTCCATTAAATAAATGGTGAAACTTCTTTGTTATATTTTTCCTAATGTGAAATACAAAGAAGGTATCATAGTAATGGTCATTCCTTCTTATTGTGAAAGTTCAAAGTGGAAATGAGTCTATAAATTAACATTAGAGATCTTTGATTCTTTATATAATGAATGAATTATTTTGAGACAATTGTGTACTATAATAGAAGATTAGGTATATTTTTATTTATAGAAAACACAAATTATGCAAACCTCATATAATGTAATTAATTTTCTATAAATAAATTTGTGGGCCCATGTCTTGGCCACTCGTCCAGACCGTTGATATCATGTCCTTCCCCGTATAGTAGTGTTTGTTGCTTCCATGATAAAGCGAAAGACAGCGAATAGATTAAAAGGGTTTTAGCTATTGTTATCGCAAACCAGCTATGATTCATATTATGAAAATAATCTTATAAATGCCATTTTTTACATTTTAAAAATAAAATTTTCAAATGGAACACTAATTTGGTATGCATCGTCTAATAGAATGTGAATACATCGGTGAGCTTTAGACTCTCTTTTAAAAACTCTCAAGATTCCTAGATCGTTAGTTAATGCTCATTCATATCATATGGATATTCTTTATACCATTAGTTTTTCTAATTTATCAGAAGCATTAAATTATCTATTTTTAGAAACTGTATTTATGATATTAAATAGTGGCTTTGTTCAGAAGATTTTCTAAACATATAGAATATAGAATTTATTATGGGGAGACATTTATCACAAGGATTAAATTACCTATTTTTAGAAACTGCATCTATGATATTAAAAAGCAGCTTTGTTTAAAACATTTTCTAAAGATATAGAATTTATTATTGGGAGGTATTTACTTTTCAAGCCAGAATTTTTAAGAGATATTTTCCTTGCCATTTATCATTATTTAAATGTTTTTGTTGACACCCATATATTTGAGAAGTTCACAATATTAACAATATTTGCGATAATCGAGATTAGATAGAGTAGATTGGAATTTTTTAATAGCATTGTAAAGTAGATTAAATGGTACAGGGGACAAAAACAAAGAACATTATTCCTAGGTTCACTAACGTCGTAGGTCCAGGTCCAGGTGTGTTTCAAAAACTTGCTCCTTGCATTTCAGCGGTTCCTTCTCTGTGTACAAATGATGGGCCAGTTTTCTGCTATTCTGATTAGGATTCCAGCATGTTATTTTTTGATGGTCCAATTTAACAGATGGTCAAAAGTGTAAAAGGCTAGTAACACATGGTCAAACGTGTAAAAATCATTCATATTTATATTGTTGGACCATCAGTTGTAACTTCAAATGATTATTAAAACTGCTTGTGTTATTGCCTATGCCTATGGTAGACACTGCCTTTGCCCATGTCGCTAGTGCTTTCTCCTCTATTTATGGTTCTTATACCATAGATGTTGCCTAAGCTGCCTATGTTGTCACCTTTGATGAGTAAACATGTTAAATTGTTCCATGTCTTTATATTCTGCAGTAATAAATGATGTATATATGGCATAATGCAAATATGAAAAGCTCATTCACTAAAATATCCAAAATCCTCTTTTAGCTTTGATGTTCTCTTGCCATTGACTAGATAATGTCAACAGAGAAATCCATCTGCAAGATGTAAAGTTGGTAACTGAGAATTCTCGGCGCAACTTCTTCGGTTTTGCTAGGGTGTGACAACCTGAAATTGAGCAAAAATGCAATGCCTCTGGTGAAGAGTCCTCAAATTTTGACCAGAGTATAGGCATAAGGAAAATGGGAATCCAATTAACCGATAAAGCAAAGTCTCAAGCATTGTCAATTACTTCTCCTGGTGAAAAGAATATCGAGCTATGTTCTATTTTTCCTTTAAGGCTCATATCTCGAACTTGGAATTTATCAGTTTCTTTATCTATTTTTTTTCCTCCAGGAAGACCCAAGATATTTTTGAATTGTCTCGTTTGGCCTGCCTCTGTAGTAGAATATAAATTTTTATTTTGATTTTGAAAGGGGCTGCCATGGCTTTGGCGGACCTCCCATGCTGCTTATGAAAATTTCGATCATCAGTATCTATGAATTTACTATTATGCTCATAGTGAATTTCATATTTTTAATGCAAATAAATGTCGACGTATAAATTTGTATTCACCTATCAAATACCTTTATTTACTTAACTGTCAAATACTTTTCGGGAAACGTCCAAGAGCACGTCAAATTCCAGGCGTTTTAGGAGAAACGATTTAAGCAATCTAAAATGTAAGACCATAAATATACTCTGTCAGATTGACTTTAATGGATATTAACTAACGGCGGAGTCTCATTAACACAGGTTTGGATTTTTTTTAACAACAATTTGGTTACTACAATTTTAAAGTAAAGCTGTGTTAGACGAAGTTCTTCTCTCAAAAACAAATACAAATCTTGGATTTCTTGTGAAGGAGACTAATGTATCGATTAGTGGGCTGTGTAATGATTTGATCTCCAAATTTATTCTTAAGAAATTATCACTGTAAGTTGAACTATCTACTTGGTTTTATCTAATAAGTAAACTTATTAATGTATTTGATTCGTCGCGTAAATTGAACTACCACTTGGTTTATCTATAAGAACACTTTTAATGTATCGATCCTCGCTGTATAATGATTTATTTCAAATTATTCTTGAAGAAATTATGGGACTGTAAGTTAAACTATCACTGGTTTTATTAATATTAACACCTACTCGTTAATATACAATTTGAACAATCCGGTAAAACTCAGATTTTTTTGAAATTTTCTAGATCTCCTGTCAAATCGGCAGGGACTGCCATGGCTTGCAATTCTTCTTATATATAAAGAGTTTCCCATAAACTTTTACGCTGAGGAGCCATAAAAATTGTTTTCAATCATATCATAACATTCATTCTAAATAAATAAGTAGATGATTGATATTGTGTATTTTTTATCAATGATAATGTCTTTATTTCATGCCCGATTGAAAACAATACTTTAATATCATGTTTTTAAGCCATATTCAAAATGTTGTACTGATCTTTCTCTTTATTCCAATTATGTCTGTTTAAAATAAAGCAGTTTTTGCATAATATCAAGTATGATTTTTAAATTGTATATTCAAAATTTTCCAAACCAAAAAATTATATTTTTTAAAGATGATGGCCATATTCTACATTCTTTGATTTTGAACTATTTTCCTACCACATAAGCAAATATCCACAATAACTATATACGTATCAATCAACTAAAGCACTTATATTTATAGAACCACTTCTTGTAAGATTTTCGAGAAAGCTACCTAATTTATGTAGATAAAATATGGTTATAATGAAAACACTACTATAAATGCCATGATCCATAAAAACAAATGGGAAAAGAAAGTAGATCTACAATAAAACAAAGTATTTTTCATATTTGATAGAAATCAATTGTATGTACTTCGAAGAGAACAACAATGGCAATAGTCTGTAGCTTGACTATAAAGATGTACACAGTGTGTTATTTAATATCTATAAATATAGTTTTATTTACAGTCACATATATAAGAAGGGGTATAAAACTAGTTTCAATTTATATTATTATTAAGTGATATAAAGGTAATTCGAGAAAAATATGAAAAATTATAATTCATATTTTAATTTCTTTTATCTTTTCATTATAATATAAATACAAAAATGAAATTATATCACAATTATTAAGATTATTTCACAACCAAAAACAATATTAATATAAGAATTCTCAATAGGTATTTGCATTTGAATGATCAAATATGAAGAGACAACATAGATTTTAGTCCAGGGACATGATATCTCTAAATATATTATGGTAAGCTAGGGTATGTCATGATAATTAAAAAAAAAATAAGCTAAAATTGTT
Source organism: Pinus taeda (assembly GCA_000404065.3). NCBI lineage: Eukaryota > Viridiplantae > Streptophyta > Pinopsida > Pinales > Pinaceae > Pinus > Pinus taeda. Next base: position 413,906 of record APFE030017119.1, read on the forward strand.
TAGAATATTTGTTTGAGTAATCAATGCATAAATACTTTGGCTTAGTCTTAGAATATTTGGGTATTTGTCTAAACAATTTGAGTTATGAAATACTTATTGAAAATATAAAGGTGGATGAATATGCATGTGCAGAAAATACAGTAGTGTTTAGATTACAATGCATTTAATTTTTAGAATTTTAATTTAATTAGTAATGGGTGGATAATATTTATTTTGAAATAAAGTCTCTAGAATTTTAATTTAATTATCAATAATTATTAGGTGGATGATAGGGATTTAGTTTCCATGAAAATTTGTCAAATACTTTGCATAGTAGTCACAAATTAAAGGTTGAGATTTATTTCAAAAGTAGTTATGTCATTTCTACCATTTTAAATAAATTGATTAATTTAAAAAAAATGTCATATGAACATGAGTTGTAGTTTTTTGAGAATATGGTATTAGTAAGTCATAGTCTTCGCTCACACGTTACAAATATCCATGGTAAAGTGGGAATGAATCTCCTTTTTTGGGGGGTAATATTTCTTTAGAATCTCTAAGTAAGAATGTGATTCTTCCCAATTCCCCTACTCATTGTCCCCCATATCCATGTGAGTTTGAGTTAGTGGATGCCCAGAGGGCTCTAGTTAGGTTTGAGATGCAGGACTTATCCCACCATCGACATAACCCCGAGGCTTCATTCTGGTCAAGAGGTACATGCTCTTTTCTATAAATCTCTTTATGAAATGAATGATAGGCCCTTTTCCTTGGGACATTCTCTCCTTAATTCAGTTGTGGTTTCAAGCGCCAGCCCCTCTAGCGGTCTCAATCCCTTTGACACGGTGTCAGACATACCTCCTGGCGATGTCCTTGCTATTAGGACCTCTTCCCATACATATTCAATTGGGAGTGATCATGAATTCCTGGCTTGAAGCCCCAATATGGACTTGATTCCTCTGGCCATTCAAAAATATGAGGGCTCATCTACTGGCCTTTCTATTAGCCCAAGCTCTATTGTGAATGTGATAATTAGGAAGAACCATAATGGAAGGGGAAAATCCAATTATGTTTCGAGATCTATGTCAAAACAGGATCTGGACTTTTTTTATTGGATGGTCCTCCATGATGTTGTTATTATTGAAGGTACTGCTTCTTAGGCCATTAGAGGGGGTATGCCCAATTCAATGGTTCCAGGATGAAGATTTTATCTCTAAACCTTTAGGGTCTAGTGGATACCTCCAAGAGAAATTCCCTTAAATCACTTATCTGATTGATGGGTCTTACTGTCATTCATTTCCAGGAAACCATGGTTTTTGGTGGTAAAGGTTAGGAAATATTTATTATATGCTTTTCCAGGGTGGACGATTGTCTTGATTGACCTGAATGGTCTATTAGGTGACATGTTGTCCATGTGGGATCCTTATGTGGTTAATGTGTATGCTTATAAATTATTTGCAGGTATCTTACTATCAGAGTTTTTTCGTGGACATACAGATCATATCCACTTCCTAAACATATATGCTCCATACATTCACAGGGATGAAATATGGACATGTATAGATGCATGCAACATATTGAAGATGGGCTCATTAATCATGGCTAGAAACATGAATCTCATTTTCTTAGGGGCGGAATTTTGGGAGTCATGTAGCAGGAATGATCCCATGGGTGAATATTTCTCAAAACTATTCATAGAGAACAACTTGGTGGACATATTCCAAGTCATTTAATGCAAACATGGAAAAATGGTAGGGAATATCCACACAATATCGTGAAGAGATTGGATCATTTTCTTATCCATGAGAATCTAATGGAGCTTTTGGGGATTGTTAAATCATGGGTCTCTCCAGCGGTTAAATTGGATCATACCTCGATCATCTTGCATTGGAAGGGGGATGGGATTTGGAAAGGGATCCCTTCAATTTCAATCACACATGGCTAGAAGACATATGACTATGCAATCTAATTCATGAGACGTGGTCTGAATATGTTTTGCATCATGGCCAATCTAGTATGGAAGTTATGGTTTAAAAATTGTAGGAATTACAATGTGTGGTTTGTAGATGGATAGCTTAGAATTAGGATATGCATAGTAAGGAAATTCAGAGGATAGACAAGGAGATGGCCCATATTAGATACCATACTACATCAACCTTTTTATCATCAGAAATCCACAAAAGACTTATGGAGCTTGAATCCCGCAAAAGGGATATACTACATATACAAGAAAAAAATGACGGCTGAAGAGTCACGTGATTTGTGTCAATTGTGGAGATACGAATATGCAATGTTTTTATAAATTTGCAACAAATACGAAGAATTCCAATACTATCTGGGAGATTGATGATGGTATGGGAGAAAAGGCTACAAAAATTGGGGACATTCATAGGAAGGTAGTGGACTACTTTGGGAATTTATTTAAGGCAAGGAAAAATGTGGGGATTGATAACTAATTGGATTACATTAGATATTATACTAATATGTTCTTTGATGTGGATGTATAGATGGTTAGGGGGACGATTTCAAAGGAGGAGATACACCATTTCCTCAAATATTTATCAAAGGATAAATTCCTAGGTCCTAACAGATGGATCATTGGGATCTTTCTACATTTCTTTGAGATTATGAGTTATGAGTCGTTTAAAGATGGTCGAGGAGTCCTGACATTTTAAACATATATCTGGCACAGTAAACGCAACCCTCATCACATTGATTCCTAAAAAATTCGACCCTAAGAAATTTCAGGATTTCAGGCCTATGTCCTTGCATAACATTATTTACAAGTTGATATCGAATATAATTTCATACAGGTTGAAGGCACGCCTTTTGTCTCATATTTCATATGAACAATTTGGATTCTTTACAAACAAGAAGAAAAGAGGTCATTATTTTAAAGTTGGATATTCATAGAGAATATGATAACATAGACTAGACATTTCTTAGGTTGATCTTGCATAATATAGGGCTAGTAGTGGAGGTAGTTGAATGGATAATGGCATGCATATTGTCAGTAAGCTATGCAGTTCTAAAAAATGGTGTTCCATCTATTTTTTCGTGAATTTTATGGGTTTATATAGGATTTCTTGTTATCTCCTTTGATGTCTTTATTGGCCATTGAAGGATTCAGTGGATGGATTCTAGTGTTTAAAGTACAAGGTTTTTGTTTTTGTTTTTGGTTTTTTTTTTTGGTGTACATCTTATAAGGAAAGTTTCGATCACATAAATTATGTTTGATGATGATTTTTTTCTCTTTGGACATGTTTTTGTTGAGAAATGGACTCACCTTCAACATATCATTGTGACTTTTGGGGAAGCTTATGGTTTATTTATGAGTTCTACCAAGTCTTTTCTTATATATGCTTCTCCTACGATGGATTTGGTGGAGAAGATATCAGAAATATTATGTGTCACTTTCTCCCCAATGGATAAGGGTTTCTCGTACTTGGTTTTTCATATGAAACCAAAAAAATATCATATTGTAGATTGGCAATGGCTCCATGATAAATTCATAAGTATATTATCCACTTGGACACATAGATGGCTTACTGTTAGTTGACAAATTATACTTGTCCAATCAATTCTACAAAATATATCAGTGTATAAGATGCACATGTACAAGCTTCATAAAGTGATCATAAGGAGAGGAATCAGGATTGATGTGATTATCGCAAAATTCATATGGTCTAGTCCTAAGGATGGAAATAAATTTCACCATGTTGGTATGGACACTATCACAATGTAGAAGGAATATGGTGGCTAGGGCATTATCAACACTTAGAAGTTCGAGTAGGAACTATTGTCAAAGAGATTTTGGCAAGCAATATCTGAGTCTAGTATTTGGCAGGATATCATCAGAGGAAAATATTTAAAGGAAATGGATGTGCATGAATGGATCAAACAGGGGGATACTTGTATGACATATGAAGATGTTTTTTGTTGAATGGGTGATGGCTCATAGAAAACATTGCATGGTTCACTATATTGGGGCAGGAGATAATGATTGGTATTGATCCAATTTACAGTGTCTCTCACGAACATACCCTTCCATATCCAATCATCGTACAACTACATGATAGAAGGAATCTTCATATTTCCAATATTTTAAAGGGTTGGGATCATACAATTCAATTTCCCATTTGCATGGACGCTACAGATAAGTGTTTCAATAATACTTTCTCAAATATGGAATAGATATATTCTTTAATTGGCAATGGTTAGGATCTCTCTAAACAATAACAAGGACCAAATTTACTGTAAGGGTGGTATTTCGATACATCACATCACTTTTAGAGGTATTTATGATCATATTTCTTCCTCATTTGGTGGGTGGGATGCCAGATGTTGGTTTAGCAAGATTTGGACAAGGCATATGCCAACAAAGATTAATTTATTCGATTGGCTTGTATGGCAGAATCGAGCTCTCACCTGGGAAAATGTATGCATGAGGGGGTACCAGGGCCCTGGGATGTGTTTTATATGTCATGGTGTGTAGGAGGATGTACTTCATTTGTTTATCATGTATCCTTATGTTGTTGCTACATGGACATATGTCTTACAAAGGCTTAGGTTCAATGCTAGTTGGTGATTTCCATTTGTCGAATCATGCTTCGGATATTGGTTTGATTTGGAGGAGGAGGTATGTACACTGCCTTTTTTTATTTGCTATGGAATTTTTTGGGGGAGGAAATCATGTATTTTTTATGGCTACTCATATAATATTGGGCGCGTTGGTACAAATATTTGTTCCTATTACATGGAATATCAATAGGATCCTTGCCATAAGATCCAAATGAAATTATGTCACATGGATCAAAAGGTATCCATTCTGATTGGACATTTTGATGGGGTGGTACATGATTCCATTTGCATATGTGGTGCTAGGATTTATATTGAGGCAGATTGTTTCTTCAACTTATGTTGGAATTGGGGTGCTATAACTAACAATAGGGCTAATATTTTGGCCCTATGGAGTATCATATTCTATGTTAGATGGCTAAATCTTAGAGATACATATATTTGGTGATTCTAAATTGACTATAGATTGGACTAACAAAGATACTTCCTTCACCCGTCCTCTATTTTGTCACTGAATGCAGAGGATTATAAATATGAAGGAATTATTCCACTCGATCTATTTTATGTTGAGTTATAGTAGCATCGGATGTGATCTAAGCCTCAAAATTTTCAGGGAGGTTAGGACACTTGTATTCCAGAATACCCAGAAATCGTTTTGGGAAATTCCACTTGGAGAAGGTTTTATTAAAATAATTAATTATTTTTAATGGATGCCTAAGTCTAAATTTGGGAAATTAAAATAATTAAAGGGTATTAATTAAACTGGGGTGAAACTTCTAGAAGAAGACGAGGATAAAACCAAAATTATTTGATCCATTGATTAGAATATAATCTAGGTTGTTTGTTCTCAATGAGAAGATTATAAGAAGAGGCTTGATGGGCATTTGGAAAACACATCAAGTAAGAGATCAAGAGATCGATTTCTGAAGAGAGCAGCATAGTAGTTGTCAGAGAAGTGATCGAATTAATTTCTTACAGTGAGGGGCAAAGATAGTTTCCAGTTGGATATTTTCCTGATCCAAGGATACATTTCAAAGAAGACAGAGAGAGATACAGAAGAGGTAGCACAGAGCCACGCTGGGCAGCGTAAGGCAACACAGAGCCTGAGAGGAGATCCAAAATTTGTTGGATAATCGAGTTCCAAAGCCAAAAGCTGGGGTGTGAGACTAGGAGGGAAAAAATTCAAAGTTACATAGGCAAATTGATCAGCCAAAGGAGTGGCACAGTCCCCAGAAGCTGTGAGGTAGAGCAGTGCACTGATTGTGTAGAAACTGCACAGAGTCAGCTAGGGGCTATCCATTCAGTGGTTGGATCAGTGTCGGATCGCCATTGATAGTGTGAGGTATATCTCACTCATATCTCTGTCAGTCAAATTATTTATATTGGATAGCTAGCCAAGCATCCAAAGATTGTATTCATAAATTACTACTTAATAATACAGATCCTCAGCTACTGCACTGATTTTCCCACATTAGGTTTTTCAGGGACATTGGTCCAAAAATAATGGTGTCACTTGTGTGTTATTTATTTCCTTCTTAGATTCTTGTTTCTGCATATTATTTAAAGTTGTGAAGGTTGCAGGTGTATTTAGTTTGATATTTACAATAGAACACAGTAAACAACTTGCATGGATTAACAAGTCGAAGAAGTAATATCAGTTTGTAGTAGTATTGATTCATGGATTCTCGAATTTTCACATGGTATCAGAGCGTAGGTGAAGCAAGGGATAAGAATGGAAGATATGACGTTGAAGAGAAGGAGGGATAATGAAGTGTTGTAAAGGCAACAGATCGAATCCCGAGAGGGATTGCGTAATCCAAGCCAGGAGGACGAGATTTTCATGGAAGATATCTCTTTGAGTGAATCGACAGAGAGGTAATATTTCCATATCGATATTTGTCAGTGGCAGAGGGATCAACACAACATAAGCTTCATCATGAACTAGTTTCTAGTGAGACACAGTTTTCTACAACAGTTGTTGGGGCAGAAAAACGTCAAAAGAGAGAAGGAGACACTATTTTGAGGGAATTCTTCCTCAGAAAACTTCCAGCCAAGAAGTTTGAATTCTCATTTTTTGAGTAGCAGTAGAGAGGAGCAGATATACTAACTCTAGCATGGAGTGCATAGGCCAGCCTAGTAGCAACACAAAGGAGAGAGGAGGCAGTTCAACATTTTGTTGGCAAAGATGGTAGCTAACAGGTTGAGAGATCAAGATCGGTTGGATGGAGCATCCAACTATGTGATTTGGAAGGCTAGGATCTCATGTATTCTAGATGAGCATGATCTCAAAATGCATGTCGATAGCATGGTAGTTTTACCTGGTGATGCAGATCCACTCAAAAATTACAAGGCCAAGATGGCGAAAGTAGTTGATCCTCGATGGAGTAAGGGATCACATTGTATGCCACATTGCTGGAAAAGGGATGGCCAAAGAGATGTGGGATGCCTTGGCTATGCTATATCAAGGATCTTCTAAGTAATGAAAGATGTACTTGGAGGAGAAGATGAGATCAATTAGGATGGAGAAAGGGGAACACATTGATCCATTCCTATCAAAGCTTCAGGAAGTCTGAGATCAGTTGGCAGTTGTAGGATTAACACCTCAACCTATAGAGATGGTGAGGTTGACCCTAAAGTTAGTTTCATAAGAAAGGAAAGTGTTTGTCCAAAGTATCCTAGCTAGAGAGAAATTGTTGGATTGGGAAGGAATGAGAGTCGCTCTTCAGCAGGAAGAGATAAGGTGATGCTTAGTCAAGTGAAAACTTGATAACAGTATTAGCAGTGGGATGAAGCCGAAGGAGGAGGAAGAGAATGAAACCCTTGCATCAAAGGGGCAGCAGGAGCAACAAAAAAAGAAGAAAGATGTTTCAAAGATCAAATGTTTCCAGTGTGTTGAATTTGGTCACTACGCTACACAGTATCCTCTCAAGAAGAAGGACAAGGACGAGAAACATTATCCATGAGCTACAACTGCAAAGATTGAGGAGGATGATTTTGTCATGGTTGCGCATATACCTCTAGGGGAGAGGTGGGGTGATCTAGTACTGTAGTTCAAAAGAACTACAAATGGGAAGGATCATTGAGGAGTCCACATCTTGGATCAATACCTTGCTACATGAGACCATATCAGAAGTAGTAGGATGGACCAGGGTTAGTTGGTGCAGAGGAGTGTCAGAGTGATAGTAGTAGTGACTAGGAGCACCAAAATATGAGCAGCGCAGAGCTACTGTTGGCAGTAGTGTAGTTGGCACATAGCAAAGTCAGGGGCAACGTAGTGGCTTCAGTGCTAGCGTAGAGACTAGCAGCAGTCAGAACGTCAACAACATATACATCATGCTGAACACCCTTGGTTCAATATTTTAGATTCTTTTTCGTTTTTTTTGCAACAACAACAGCATTTGGAGAGGGTTGTGGTGTAGAAGCAGTGTTGGAAGTGGCAGGGCAAGCAAGAGCTCAAATGCATCATTTGCGAGGGTTGCAGTGCAGATGTAGTGTTGGCAGTGGTAGGGCCAGTAGTAGCATGGATGCAGCATTTGCAAAGTAGTTGATGGGCAGTGATGTCAGACATCAATAGCAAAGATGAAGATGTTACATAATCTGGGTGATGCTTCAACAGGTTTCATTACTAGAGCACATTCTGCGCTAAGAAGGGGCATTGATTTCTGGTAGCATCAGATATGCTCTAAACCTCAAAATTTGCAAGGATGCTAGGATACATGTAATTCCAAAATACCCAGAAATCGTTTTGAGAAATTCCACCTGGAGAAGGTTTTATTAAAATAATTAATTATTTTTAATGGGTTCCTAAGTCTAAACTTAGGAAATTAGATATATTAAATGGTATTAATTAAACTGGGGGTAAAACTTCTAGAAGAAGATGAGGATCAAGCCAAAATGATCTGAGCTATTGACTAGAATCTAATCTAGGATGTTGGTTCTTGACGAGAAGATTATAAGAAGAGGCTTGATGGGCATTTGGAAAACACATCGAGTAAGAGATCAAGAGATTGATTTCTGAAGAGAGTAGCACAAAAGTTTCTGGAGAAGTGATCGAAGTGATTTATTGCAGTGAGGGGCAGAGATATTTTCCGATTGAAGAGTTTTCTGACCATGGGATACGTCATAGAGAAGATAGAGAGGGACTGAGAAGAGGTAGTGCAGAGCCACGTTGGGTAGCGTAGGGCCACATAGAGGTAGCGCAAAGCTTGAGAGGAGATACAAAATTTGTTGGATAATTGAATTTCATGGGTAGAATATAGGGTGTGAGATCGGGAGGGTAGAAATTCAAAGTTCTAGAGGCAAATCAATCACCCAAAGGAGTGATGTAGTCCCCAGAAGCTATGATGCAGAGTAGCACAGTGATTGCAGAGAGGCAACTAGGGGCTAGCCATTCAGTGGTTGGATCAGTGTTATATCGCCAATGATAGTGTGTGGTATATCTCACTCATCTCTCTGTCAACCATATTCTCTATATTGGATAACCAGTAAGCCATCCAAATATTGTATTCAGAAATTAGTTCTTAATATTACAAACCCTTAACTGTTGCACCAATTTTCCCACATTGGGTTTTTTCGAGGACATTGGTCCAAAAATAATGGTGTCACTTGCGTGTTATTTATTTCTTGCTCAGATTATTGTTTCTGCATATTATTTAAAGTTTTCAAGGCTGCAGTTATATTTACTTCGATATTTACAGTAGAACAGAGTAAATAAATTGCATGGATTAACAAGTAGGAGAAGTAATATCAGTTTGTTGCAGTAGTGATTCGGGGATTCTCGAATTTTCACATTTTACCCACCTGCACTGGGAGCTCAACATGGTACTTGACACTCTATCAAAGGATGGAATGGCTATATCACTCAAGCTTATAAAATTCTCAGCCTTCCGATAGGGTCTGCTACATCGATAGGGATAATTCCAATGGTGTTGACGACTGAGGTTTTTGGTTTACTAGGGTGGTAGATCGCTCGATTATTCTTTCGCTTGGGTATGATGGTGTTTAACTCTTTTTCTTTCCCATGAACTTATACCTATGTGTATTTTGGATGGCCTTGATGTTTTCTTGTTCTTTCTGGTTATGGTTTTTTCACTTGTCTAAATCCTGGATAAGTGGTTATTAATAGCATTTAATGTAGATAGTGGAATAATTCAACTAGTTTGTGTTTTTGTTGATGGAATTTGGAATTCCTGCAAGTAGGTTACAATTCCATACTTTTTGGTATATGATTGATGGGCCTCCAAATTAGACACAAATTAAAGCACATCTAAAATTTCCTAAACACATAAAGGCCATATTAAATCTCTCCTTATACACTTAATAATGTCTTTTTAGCTTTAATATGTTCTTAGAAAGGTTTAGAGATAATTGCATGTTATGCACCTATTATTATTTATTTTAGTATAATATTGTAAGAATATTTATAAGATTATGAATATTTGGAGGAGGCGATAATCTAAGGACTTCTCCCCTGCTACAGAAGGATCAAGATTCGATAATAAGTGAACAAAATATCATGAAAATATTGATAAATTATAGAGCTCCAATGATTGAGAAAATCTAGAAATGTGTTCCATGTCTTTAAGGAAAATTCCTAGTGTTGGGAACTAAATCCACTTTTTGAGGGATTTTGGAGGGGAAAGCTACCTCCTTTCAAGGAAATTGCTTCCTCATCACTTTTTATAAGTACCAATTCGAATTTTCCTCTAGAGGCGTGTATTTCTTATTCTTCTTGTGGACAAAACTTGTTATTTAGAAACTACAATTTCATTTCTAGTAGGGAGATACTTGGATTCATTCAAATAATGAAGTTTGGTGCCATTTTTATCTTCTAAAGCTTGGTTTCCTTCATAGGACTATGATTATCCTTGGGATATTCCTTCTTAAGAGCCTACAAGCCCTCTTGTACAATCTCTTTTTTTCTTTGAATGTCTTTTTCACTTGCATCTCTTATTTATGCATTTACTATTTATGCTTCTTTTGTTGTAGGTCATATTGGTTAAATGATTGAAGTGAGTTTTTTTGGTAGATTATTTACAGAGTCACAAGAATGATGCATCCTTATAGCAACTTTGAAAATTCATATTTTTCATTGAGCTACTTGGATTGGTTTACTAGTTCACAAATCTATAATTTTTAGAAGTCCCTTGTAGCAAAATAGTAGTAATTTTATGCTATTTTTTAGAACATGTTAATGAGTTTCATTTGATTTGATTTCACTTGTATTGTGTCATAAAAACATTCAATTTAATAAAAAAATTACCCCATATCATTTTCAATTTATTAGGTTAGGCATTTGGTAGGTTAACTAGCTCACTAGTTCTTGAATTTCTGGTTTTTAGAATAGTAATTTTCTGCTATTTTTAGCATATGTTAACAAGGATATTTTGGAGTGGTTCCACTTGGAACGGAGTCCTAGGACATCTTGTTTAATAAAAAAAATTCCCATCTCATTTTCATTTGATTTACTTGGGAATTTGGAAAGTTATCTCACTCTTGTAGAAATCTTGCCACTCTTGTAGCAGTCCTGTAGCACGTGTAAACTTGACCAGATCTACTACAAAGGTTTGGTTTTTGTCTCTTAGGATTGAATAATTACCCTTAGGATCTAAATCCATGATTGATGAAGACAAAATACCACTTAGGACTTTCTTTTTTATCCCTGCAACACATCTAAACAATTTTGATTAATGGACAGATTTATGAATTGGATAGCACAATAATGATTTCCTTGATTTCCACATGAAGTATCTAATGAAATATGTTCAATGGATCTAACCTCTTTCCAATGCAGTGATTGATTACATTCTCTTTCCTTCATGCATGTTAGATTAGTTTACTTTCTCTATTCTTAAGCTAGGGTTTTTATTTCAAGCACTATTATTTCCATTCCATAGACTAGGTTTCCTTCTCAATGCAACTTTTACATTCTACAATTACGCTAGTGTTTGATTTCATGAAATTCACTTCATTGCATCATATCAATGAAATAAGGACACATTGAATGTTTCATATATAATGTTGATGCCTTTGAAGTTTGTACAAACCTCGGGTTGATAATTTAAGTTGGTAGACTTGGGAGTTACAGCATTCTTGTTGCAATACTAAGGCTCATCACCTTTTCTGGCATCATTGTCGAGGAGGTGTCAAAGTATGCATTGATTTCTTCCATAGTTGATTCATTTGTTTTACTTTATGAAAGAACAAAAAAATTCATTAGCCATATTTCATTTCAAAGACAGAAAAACTGCATTGCATTAACATTCTCATTCAATTTTTTATAAAAAATAAAAATTAAATATTGCACCAACACCAAACCCCGCCCCCCATTTGATCAAGTGGTGCAACAAGAACCACATCACCATCCAATTTTGAAGGTAGAAGAATAAGAGGTGGCAGAGAAGGTAGAAAAAATGGATGGATATGATGACAATGAAGAATATCCTCTTGGATTTCCCATTCAAGATATTGATATCAATGTTCATATGAAGAACATCCCTCCATCTTGCCTTCCCAACTTCCATGGTATGAGGTCATAGGATCTGAAAACCTTTCTCTTTGAATTTGAAGTCCTTTGTAGATCTTATGGTTACTTACTAAATACTCAAAATTGATATTGTTTTTGACAACATTGAAAGATATATCCCTTAAATGGTTCATGAGTTTAGGGACTAATTCAATAAGGTCATGGAATAATATTCAAAATATATTTCTAGAAAAATATAAAGATCATGATATTAAAGAAGAAATATTTAGAATGACTCAAAAAGAAGATGAAATACTTGAGGATCTAATAGAGAGATTCATGTATAATGTTAAGAGGGAAAAATTACATCATTTAGGATTTGACACACTAAAAACCCTCTTACTCAAAACAATTAGGGATGAGTGGATTGATCTTCTTGATCTCATGAGTAGAGGTGATGTATACCAATTATAATTTGAAGAAATTTGTGAAATATGAAAGTGCATATCAAGAGGAGGGGCAAGAGTAAGTAAATCAACATCAAGATTGGTAAGTCAAGCTAAACTTAGAAATTTGTTTGATAACTTTAAAACAAAAATTCTTAGCAATCTAAATGAACAAGTAGAAATGTTAGGGATGAAAAATGAACAAAAATAAGATGTTGATATTTGTGGTATCCATGTAGAATCACATGCTACTAAATATTGCCCATCATTATCAAGGTTGAAGGAATTTTACTAAGAAGACAATGAAGTAATTCAATCGCCAAAGCAAATTTGTTGTGTAGCTCCAAGAAGACCATTGTAACCTATCAACCTATTATGATGCAAGAACCTAATTCACAATTTCAAGGATATGTGAAACCGTCTCAAAGTAATTGGAACACACCCTTTCCTTAGCAACCTTGGCCATCTCAAACCTAAAAGCAATCGTGGAAACAAGGTTGGAAATGACCTTATGGGAAAAATCCACAATATCATCAATATTTTCCTCAATATCCTCCATACCCAACTCCATGCTATCCAAACCATCCACCTCCACCAAAACCACAATCCCAACCGCAACCCCAACCACTTCCATCTCAAATATCCACTCCCAACCAACTACCTGTACCACCATTTTCGAATCCAAACAAAGAAGTAACTCAACCCACTTACAATGTTGAGGTACAATACTTCCAAAAAACTCCCCTTGATATGAATTATATTCACGTTAGATCAATAAATATATTACAACAAAGAGATTATCTTAATGGCATTGAAGAAAAACATCCAGAAGAAGAAGATCTAGAGGAGACCAAGGAACCATGGACCACATTTAATGAAGAGAAACCATTAAAGCCTAAGAATGAATAATTTATGTTATGCTTATCATCATAGTCGTTATATGTTTATAATACTAATCAGCAAAAAGAAGAAAATTTGAATGTCATGGTAGAAGATGACACAAAAAGATATCCAAATGTGCAAAAATGGACCAGGGGCATCACAACTACATTGAAATATGGTTCTAGATAATCATTAAGTTGCAACAACACACTCTTATTCAACGATTCTTGATCTCATCTCAATCAAATAATTTGGTCTCTCAAATTCAAGTACATGTCAAAGCATATATTTTGAGCCTACACATGATTTTATATGCCATCTTGATGTGCACATGGCTCCATTGTAATTATACTTATACCTGAAAGAAATTTTTACTTTTTTCAAGTAGAGTAGGATAGAAAAAAGAAATAAAAAATGGAAAAATAAAAATAAGAGTAAAATAATAATATCACAGGTGAAAACCTCTTTTTAGGCGTCTAAGAGTGGTTCACTGATTGAAAACCTCCTTGAGGTGGTTAGTGGGTTTAAAATAAAAATAAAAAAAATGAAAAGATCATAGTTGAATACCTCCTTTGAGGTGCCTAGGCAGACCTACTAGTTTAAAACCTCATTGACACAACTAGTAGGCCTAAGAAAAGAGAAAAAAATGAAAAATGAAAAGAAAAAAATTATTTTCTCCATGTATCTCTCTCTGATTAATGCAAGTGCTATCCCACCTTTGCAAGAAACAAGAACAAGTTAGCACAAAAAGAAAAAAACTTGATCAAAGCACTAGTCAAACAAAGTCAAACTTTGGATTTCTCCTACTTTTCTCATATGTTCAAATAGGACCAAGGCCATGTCAATCCATCACCCTCATCCATTTCCAACATCCACCCATAACTACCAAGCCTTTCCCATTCATTTTCCTCGTTGTCCTAAAGTGCTACAGAAAGGTTATGTTTTGCTACAAGACTGATAAAATACATAGGGCATAAATTGTTTTGACCATATCCCAAAAAACATGCATCATTTTTATGATATGTTTCATGGGGAGATGTATAAGGATTATGGTAACATGCTCAATGAATTTTAGCAAATTCTAGTGCACACTTTTTGAGAAACCAGCATCCATCACCTACAACCATTTTATTTTTTCTCGAGATTTGTGCATCCATTAGAAAATAATTTTTATGGGTAGGTGCATAAGGATGATGTAAATATGCTCAAAAATTTCAAGGTTGATATATTCTACCATTTGAGAGATATGGACGAAACAATTATGCTACAAGAGTGTTCCAAAATTGCTACATAAGTGTCCAGATTTGCTACAGGAGTAAGATCTTCTTAGAAAAATGGGTCAAAAATCATGTTTTCCCTTGGGAAACATTATAATATGTTCATCAAACCTCCTTCACCTCTCATCCACTCGATTTAACCAACTTATTCTCATTTCCATCTCTGTAAATAAAATACACCACTTTTCACCCCTTCTTCCATCTAAGCTTTTGATACAAAAAAGGTCTATGATCATTATCAACATATTACTCATGAATTATCAATTTTTAAAGGTATCACCCAAAGTCAGTAATGATCCTAGAAGGTTCTATGTGTGATCCAGATTTAAACAGGAAGACAAAAAATTATAGATATAACCATACATATAGAGATGCAACAGAAAATAATACTTCATTTCATTACTGTAAAATACTGAAATATGCTTACAAACAGAAATGGAAATAAACTAGCTAGAGCGATGGTAGTTTATCTCTGAGAAGAGATGTGGCATCTAC
Organism: Pinus taeda; assembly: GCA_000404065.3. Lineage (NCBI taxonomy): Eukaryota > Viridiplantae > Streptophyta > Pinopsida > Pinales > Pinaceae > Pinus > Pinus taeda. The sequence continues at coordinate 429,025 of APFE030017119.1, forward strand.
ATGCCCCTGAACTCTATTACAATGAGGCTCAAAGGCCTATTTATTGTTGAGAAACAATGGAAAACCCTAAACATCCAAAGACCTAACCCTAGGAGATGAAATGCCAAACTATGGACCCCGTTTGGGTAAATTGGTACTTCAACTTCCCAGGGTCATAACTTTGGCATACAATCTCCATTTGACGCGCACAATATCTCGCTAGAAATATTTATCCAAGGACTACAACTTTGGGAAGATAAACATTGGTCCATGGACCCATGTTGCTCCCATATTTCCCAAAAAACGTCGTTTAGGGCCTCAAAACGGCTCCAGAAGTTCATGACCCGAAAAACTACTAAATATAGCAAATTGTGCTACATTTAAGGAAGATGAAAAGCTGAAAGAGACAGTTTTGGGAGTCCAAGTGGGATAGGTTGGTGGCCACCAACATCCACCTAGATCATTCCTCCCCCCTTAGGAAGCAATGATCCCCATTGCATTGAGTTCCTCCATCTGCTGAACTTGGTCCCTAGTGAGCTGTTCTGCAATCTTTGATGTGTCCAGTAATGGTGGGAAGCATGGTAGAGGGCGGTCCACATTAAACACTTGGTGCAAGCGAAGGAATGGGGGAATGTTGTGCTCCAAAGCATTGTTTCCCACGGCCTTGGAACTGGTGCAAGGACCATGTCGCTTCTTTTACTTGTCATTTTTTAGAATGGAGTAGTGATATATTAGCCCATTGGATAGAGGTTCTCTGGGAGTCAGATCAAATGAATGCTTGACCTGACAGTGAAACGGTGTCCCTGTGGGTGAGGAGAAGATGTTCCTATCTGCTTTCATGACTGTATCCATCTGTTGTTGCTGCTACGTAGAGGAACCCTTCATGGGGGTCATGGATGTGGTGACGATCTTCCCCTTACTTTCGGAGTGAACCAGACAGAAAATGAATTTCCTACTCTGGGAGATGAGCTTGCTGTATTTGTTAGCAGTGATCAAAGAAGTGGCGGTAGGTGGGGCTTCCTCCGGTATCCTGTATAATGAATTACCCAAAGAAATAATAACAGCGCGAGGCCTTAACTCATACATAACATGTCGCCTCTATAAGTATGGTTGGCCTAATAATACATCACAAACATCAAGGGGAGAAAAATCACACAATACCTCATCCATGAAGGGATTGATGTTGTATGGAAGGCTACAACACTCACATCAAGAGAATCTCAGGAGTAGAGTAAGAACAATAGCAAGAAAACCTAGAGGACCTCCAATAAATTATCACATGCAACTTCAAGTTCATCAAAGGTAGTCTCCACAACTACAATAACATCCTGCACAAAAAAGCACTCATGTTAAGGCACAAGTATGCAACTCTATAACCTCACCCTTCAAACCTATTCTAGCTTGAGAAAACATTAAAAGTGTAAGGAAAGGCCTTTTATACCCAAGCGTAATAGCAGGAAGCCTCAATCTTATTTAGCAAGTCACTTAACTTTTCTCCAAAGGACAACCACACATGTGGGAGATAAATGAGACAAAAGTGAAAAAAGACTTAAGAAAGTGGGATGTTATCATTGAGTTCAAAAAATAGTAGGGGGGCAACTCATTTAACTCAAAGAACTTTGAGATTATTTTGCATGCAATGAAAAAAGGAGAAAAAAATTGAAAAAAATAATAATAAAGAAAACAACAATAAAAAAATGGTTGACCCACCACCTCTTAGCATGTAAAGATTAGTTACTAAAGGATTCAGGTTGTTTGCTATAGGAACAGAACAATATGCTACAAAACCAAAACATAATTGCTACAGGACTAGACCAGAACTGCTACACGAAGAACAAAATTGCTACACGAAGAACATAGTTGCTATAAGAAAGAACAATTTGCTACAAGAATGAACAATTTTCTATAGGAAGCTATCAAAGTGCTACAGGAAGACAAATTTTATGTAGAATATCCACTAGATACTTGGGGAGAAAGTAAATATTCAAAGGAAATGGCAAGGGTGAAAACATAGATTCTATAGGTGAAAATAGAATTGTTATAGGATGAAGAAAAAGTGTTACATTGGTCCAGGTGGATCTTCAGTAAAGCATCAGTGGCATGGTGATGAGCCTCATAAATGGGTAATTATATGGGCTCATTTTATCTCCTTACCTAGTCAAATCAACCATTCTCTTAGCTTATTGTATGATTTTCTGATTATATTTATGCTTATAGGGTGAGTTGAGTTAGTTATTATGCCATGTTGTCTAACATGTATTTAATGCAGATTATTGATGGATTTCGAGGTCAAAGTCAAGGATATAGTGGTCAAAATGCAACAATAACTCGAAGTAGACAGAGGAGAGGACTTATAGAAGGGAATCCCCCTCATTTATTTCTCCTCACTTCGAATTCCCCTTCATTCAACTCAGAGTACAAGCAGTTGAATCATGCACTAGAAGGCAGCTAAGCAAGTGGAAGATGATTGACAGTTATATCGAGTTTTGGGAGCCAAGCCTCCCTAATTTTAAGGAAGTTGTTGGTATCTTCAGATGTATAAGTAGAGAGGCCTAAGGCCTCACTAAGGTCGACTTTTTTTTTTCTTGTGTAAACTCTACTCAAATTTCGAGCTTACTATTTTATGACAGTTTTATATAATCTTTCTATTTTTTTATAATGAAGATGGAATCCTTTTTGAGCTAGCACTAAGTTACCTCAGAGGGCTGAATCTCTTGGGTTAGGGCCCAATCCAAGCAACCAAGCTTCTCTTTACTTGTATTTGTATGCTTTACTTCAGTTTGTAGATTAGTTTGTTCTTAGATGTATTTCACTTATGGTTAAGAATAGGTTGCTTTTGATGACTTAGTAGCTTGCTTCCATTTGTGATTTTTGTAGCAGGTTAAGTAGTAATCAGAGAAGATTCAAAAGGCTAGCAATAGTGCCTTGGCCTCTCTTCCTCCCTCTGGGACAATAATTTGAGACAAAGACTCTTTTTCTGCCCCAAAAACATAGATTTTCCTCATTTCTAGGACTTCTAGTGTTTGCAGCTCTCTAGTAGGTTGATAGTCCAATTTTTCTTTGCTTTAAATCTTCTTAATCATGTTCACTTCCTAATTTTCAATAGTTCTTTTTCATTCTTTCCTTTCTTACAACATTTCCTAGCATTTCCTTCTATATTCATTATTTCCTTTCTTACAACATTTCCTAGCATTTCCTTCTATACATCATAGTTTAGGCCATTTTAATGCAAAACTCTGTTTTTCCTAGGATGCACTCATTTCATTGGTTGCTTGATTTTCTTAGTTGACTGTCAGTTTCTATGCAGCATATCTCTTCCAACAGTAGGCTAGCTTACTAGCAATCACACCCTCCATCTGATCCATGCCCTATAGGTCTCCCAAACCTCACCTCAATTATGCCCTAATTTCCTTCATTTTTCATAGAACTTCTTCCTCTCTCCTTAAGAGAACCTAATCATCTTTTTCTCTCTTGGTGATTCATGGTAAACCTTAGGCACCCTAACACCTCATTCCAACCTTCATCCACATTTTCCACCCACTCTCACACCCTCAAAACAACAAAAATTGCTCTTGGCCTCCTCTTGTAGTTTCCCTGATTTCCTCCTGTAGTTTTTTTGTGTCCTCCTGTAGTTTTTCATAAAGGATTTATTTTGAAGACCAAGTGTAGGAAAAGCCACCAGAAGGCCACCTAAGACCTCATAGGACCCATCCACACCATCCTACATCTTCCCAAGCTCCAAAACCACCCTCTAATGCCACCTGTTCACTGCCACACTCACACACAATAAATTAGATGCATGTTAATTCACATAAAAATCCAAAATTTTGTTTTTTGATTACTTACTTCTAGAAATAGCATGATTAGATGCTTTTTACTTCCTTGAGTAGGTAATGGCATTTCTTTCATGGTTTTCATAGTGTTTTTGGCAAAAGTAGAATTATCTTGTTAATTAGGGTTTACTAGGTTTTGCTTTACATTTCATTCTTTCTCATTTTTGCAGTCAAAATAGAATCTATAGAGTAATATTTCTTTCCTTTCATCACACATAGAGATTCTTCTTAAATCTATAGAAGTTGGCTTGAGCTACTAGTGATCTCGCGCCGGCCGACCAAGTGACAACCTGCAGTGAGAACTAGTACTTGTGCATATAGCACCGACACTTCCAGGTTTGTTATGAACTACCGGGTTGATAAAAATAAAGTTGGTAGTCCAAGAGTTGCAACATTATTGCTACTATACTGACGCTCATTTATTGTTCCTCACTTCGAATTCCCCTTCCTTCAACTTGGAGTACAAGCAACCGAAGCATGCACTAGAAGGCAGCCAAGAAAGTGGAAGATGATTGATAGTTATCTCGAGTTTTGGGAGCCAAGCCTCCCTGATTTTAAGGAATTTGTTGGTAGCTTCAGATGTATAAGTAGAGAGGCCTAGGGCATCACTAAGGTTGACTTTTTTTTGCTTGTGTAAACTCTGCTCAAAATTTGAGCTTACTATTTTATGACAGTTTTATGTAATCTTGCTATTTTTTGATAATGAAAATGAAATCCTTTTTGAGCTAGCACTGAGTTACCTCAGAGGGTTGAAGCTCATGGGTTAGGGCCCAATTTAAGTAGCCAAGCTTCTCTTTACTTTTATTTTTATGCTTTACTTCAGTTTGTAGATTAGTTTGATGTTAGATGTATTTCTCTTATGGTTAAGAATAGGTTGCTTTTGATGTCTTAGTAGCTTTCTTTCATTTGTGCTTTCAATAGAAGGTTAAGTAGTGATTAGATAAGATTCAAAAGGCTAGAAATAGTGCCTTGGCCTCTCTTCCTCCCTCTAGGACCATGATTTGAGGCAAAGACTCTCTTGCTACCCCAAAAACACAGATTTTCATCATTCTTAGGACTTCTAGTGTTTGCAGCTCTCTAGTAGGTTGATAGTCTAGTTTTGCTTTGCTTTAGATATTATTTATCATGTTCACTTCCTGATTTGAAATAGTCCTTTTGCATGCTTTCCTTTCTTATAGCATTTCCTAGCATTTCCTTCTATACATCATAGTTTAGGCCATTTTAATGCAAAACTCTGTTTTTCCTAGGATGCACTCATTTCATTGATTGCTTGATTTTCTTGGTTGACTGTCAGTTTCTATGCAGCAGATATCTTCCAAAAGTAGGCCAACTTACTAGCAATCACACCCTCTATCTGATCCATGCCCTATAGATCTCCCAAACCTCATCTCAATTTTTCCCTAGTTTCCTTCATTTTTCATGGAACTTCTTCCTCTCTCCTTGAAAAAAACCAATCATCTTTCTCTCTCCTGGTGATTCATGGTAAACCTTAGGTGCCCTAATTCCTCATTCCAAACTTCATCCACCTTTTCCACCCACTCTCACACCCTCAAAACAGCAAAAATTTCTCTCGGCCTCCTCTTGTAGGCCTCCTATAATTTCCCTGTTTTCCTCCTGTATTTTTTCTGTGTCCTCCTGTATTTTTTCCTATAGGCTTTCTTTTGAAGACCAAGTGTGGGAAAAGCCTCCAGAAGACCACCTAAGACCTCCTAGGACCCATCCACACCATCCTACATCCTCCCAAGCTCCAAAACCGCCCTCTAACGCCACCTGTTCACTGCCACACTCACACACAATAAATTAGATGCATGTTAAATTCACATAAAAACACTTAAAAATCCAAAAATATGTTTTTTGCTTATTTACTTCCAAAAATAGCATGGTTAGATTTTGTTTACTTCCTTGAGTAGGTAATGGAATTTCTTTCATGGTTTTCACAGTGTTTTTAAGTAGAATTAGCTTGTTAAATAGGGTTTACTAGGTTTTGCTTTACATTCTAGACTTTCTCCTTTCTGCAGTTAAAATAGCATCTGTAGAGTAATATTTCTTTCCTTTCATCACACATAGAGCTTCTTTTGAAATCTATAGAAGTTGGCTTGAGCTCCTAGTGATCTCGCGTCGACTGATCAAGTGATAACCTGCAATGAGAACTAGTACTTGTGCATATAGCATCGACGCTTCCAAGTTTGTTACGAACTACCGGGTTGATAAAATTAAAGTTGGTAGCCCAGGAGTTGCAGCATTCTTGCTACAATATTGGCACTCACCACTTTTTGGTGCCATTGATGGGGAAGCATTAGAGTATTTTGTTATTACTGCTTTCTTCTATTTCCTATTGCGACATTCCGCTAATAGTTTATTTTGGAAAAAGTAGACTAGTCATTTCTTTTCTTTCAGTTCTGCATTTCCTTGCTTTCCTTTTCAATTCTGCAAATTTCCATTCAACAAGTTCATTTAAGCTAGTTGCAATTTGTTTTGTTCAATCACAATTTCAATTTCTGCAGGTACTTTCAGTGTGGGGAAAAAGAAACAAAAAACCAACCAAAAATATTTCCTTTCATGCCTTGTAGGAGTAGAGATAACTTAGGAAAATTTTTGCCCAACACCCCCCCTGCTTCACACAGCCAACCTTCTCTCTTCTTCGGTGGCTGCAATCAAGAAGAACCCTTAGGTGAACATCCAGACATATTTGAAGAACCTATAGGGGAAGAAGAAGAAGAAAACATTCCTCTGGAGCCAATGGCTGAAAACAGAAATGCTAGGGGAAATGGAGAGAAAATAGAGGGTACCTTCCCCATTTGGGAGACTAATGGAGACACCAAAATGAAGAATATAAGCCCTTCAACCCTACCTCACTTCCATGGTTTGACTACAGAATATCCTGACACCTTCTTGTTCGAGTTTGTTGTCATCTGTCAAACTTATGACTATGCATAAGACAAGCAAAAGTTGAAACTGTTCCCTTATACTCTCAAGGATGCAACACTGTGCTGGTTCATGGGATTACCTGGCAATAGCATCACAACTTGGGCTCAGATGCAGTAGGCCTTTAACAACAAGTATCGATACTATTGTAGGTCAAAAGATGTTAAAGAAGAAATCTTTTGAATGACCATAGGAAGTGATGAGTCCCTAGAATACTATGAAAAGGGGTTCCATCTCAGTTACAAAAGGGCCAAGTGTAAAATTGACCCTGAGTCTCTGAAGTTGGTTCTGCTCAGGGGAATTCGAGAAGACCTGTTCACACATCATAAGATCAAGCATAGGACTTCCACCCCTTACCATCCACAAGACAATGGGCAAGTGGAGGTCACTAACATAGCATTGGTAGGGATCCTAACCAAGGTAGTGAGCAGCAATAGAAAAGACTGGGAAGACATATTAGTTGAGGCCACTTGGGCCTACAACACAACATGGAATACCACCACCGGGTTCACACCTTATAAACTAGTCTATGGGAAGAAGGCTTTGTTGTCAATAGAGTTTGAATTCAATACCCTAAGGATGGCAGCTCAGTTCGACTTAGACCTTAGCTATGCACGAAAGGAGAGATTACTTCAGCTCAATGGATTAGATAAATTCAGATTGCAAGCCCTTCTCCATATAGAGGTAGTTCAACTTCAGAGAAAGATATGGCATGATAGAAATATCAGGGAGAAGCAATTCCAAGAGGGAGATTGGGCACTACTCTATGATTCAAGATACAAGGATTTCAAAGGCAAGTTGAGGACAAGATGGCTGGGACCCTACACTGTCGAGAAATTCTATGACAATGGTTCAGTTCTGATCAGAACCATTGATGATGAAGCCATCCCCATGCTTTTCAATGGACATCGGTTGAATGTCTACGAGAAATCCATTTCCAAGCGAGAGTTTATTGAATATTTGAATAAAACAGTGATGGTAGTGGAGCATGTCTTAGCTTTCACTTCACCCACTTACTGAAGAAAAAAGAGAAAAAATAAGGACTCAAGTGAAAACCTCCATGAGGCGCTTGAGTCCCATCATTGGATTGAAAACCTCTTCTGAGGTGGCCCAGTGATGTCAAAAAAAAAGGGGGAAAGAATAAGATCCCTGGGCGAAAACCTACCTTGGAGGTGCCCAGGGCATGCAATTAAGGTGAAAACCTCTTTGAGGCACCCTAGCTGTTTTCAAAAAAAAAAAAAAATTATTGCATTGCAGGTTTGCAAAAGGACTACAAGGAGCAGAAGAAGGTGCCAAGGGGACCCTGGCATTCATACCAGCATCCATCTCATCTTCTCCACACCTTCCTTCATCATTTTTGGCATCTCTTTCACCCCACTGTACCTCTTCTTCCAAAACTGTGTTTTCTACAAGAAGCTCTCTTTTTTCTACAGGAGGCTCCTGTAGGAATTATAGAGAGCCAACAGTGTCTACAAGAGGCAGTTTGAGGGACAAGGAAAGCTTCATGAGGAACCTATAATCCATCTTACCATATTCAAACCTCCTTGCCATCATTTCCAAGCCTGCATCACACTCCAAGCATAATTATTATTTTTATTTTTTCCTTTCTAAGAAAAAACATAGAAAAATAGTTTTTCAGTTTTGAAAAAAAAAACCAAAAATAAAAGGAGGAAAAGGCACCATTAACTTTACCTAAAGCTTACCTACTATCCCTCCATCATTCATCTCCGCCTATGGCATCATTCTCGAGCTCCAAGCATAGGGAAATAGATAAAGTTTCAAGGGGAGAAGCAACTACAGGAGCTCCTATAGGAATTCCTGTAGCAGTTGATCCCATAGAAGTCCAACACCAGTAGCAAGGGACAACACAAATGAAGGTTGAAAAGGAACATGAAGCTCAACTCTAGCAAAATAAGAACCTGTAAAAACACACAACAACACATCAACAAGCAAAGCCAGCATGCATGAGGGAAAATGAAGACATGCAGTAGAGAAAGCCACAACACCTCACAGGCGATGGCAACAAATACACTTGGATTACAACTAAGTAGCTAAGTCACTCCTCTATCTACATTTGTGTAATTAGGAATCATACGAAGGAAACGAGATCGTTGAAATCGAAAGAGGGAAAGGTGGCCAGTTAACTTGGCCTCCTTCATTTAGTTGACTCCACTTAACCGATATATCACCCACACGTGCGCACAGTCAACTCAAGCAAAAGATGCAAAGGACAGGCAGTGGGAGGAAGAGATAACTCTGATGCAGTAATGAGGGGATGATTATGAGGGGGGTCATGATGACCAAGTAGGTCAGGACCAATGGTCCTAATCTGGGCAACGTACACCTTGCCAGTTCAGTACTCATAACCGAAAACAGCCATAAAATTTAATGAGCACTCCTCCCTGCGCATTCTCACCACCTTTTCTTTAGTTTCTCCTCATAACTCAGCCGCACAATAGTCTTCCTATGCCCCCACAGCCTTGTATCCACCATCCTCCATCGATTTCCTCCATATTTTTGCTCTCGGCATCTTCTACATGAGCCCTACAGGTTTTCTACAAGAGCACCTACACGAAATCTACAGGAGGGACAACGGGCTTCTACAGGAGGGTTAGTGAGTCATTTTGAAGGGAGGAAACGTGATTTTTGGCACAAATTTTAGTCTGAAGAGGTAGGTTTCATGAATTCCCTCTGTTGAATATCAAAATTTGAAAGAGTTGGTCTCAAATTGAAGATAAATTGTGTCTTTAAGAGGGTAGAAATACATAAAAATAAATAAATAAATTAAAATTAAATTATATATATATATATATATATATATATATATATATATATATATATATATTATATATATATATATATATATATATATATATATATATAATATATATATATATATAATATCTGTTTTTTTTTTTAAACACAGTCCTCTCTGTTTTTCTATTTCACTCAGAATTCTTTGTCTCCACCTCCATATCTGTTTTTTCAAAAGAAGTACAGGCAGTATGACAGGGGGGTTTATGAGAAAAGAGCCCACTAACTCCACTAGACTCCATGCACATCCTCAAGTGGTGGAAATATCTACAAGGGCAAACTGGATGAATTTATTTGAGAAGTTTAGAGGGTTTGATGATGAAATTTCCCATGAATTTTCTCTCTCTCTCTCTGGTCCCTCACACAAGAACTCATGCTATTGTAACCATTAGAGACCTCTCCATTGGAATAACCCCTGAATTCATCAGTAGGGTCACTACTCTTCCTCTTGGGCTACCTTGGAGTAAATATGAGAAAATAAATTGGCTAGGCTGCCAAGAGGAAATTTCTCCAAGATAATGAAACCCATGTTGAAGACAAAAATGGAATTAGGAGGGCTAGTGTACCATATCCCTGGGATGAGGTTAACTACCAAGTGATCAAATACATTTCTTGTGAGGGGAGGCACAACATTGTTCATGAATATCATTTTAGAATCATCCAAGAATTGAGATATGGCATAGATACCCCAGCACATCAAAAGCTCAGTATCCCTTACTTTCTCCTTTAGTCCCTCATTGACTCCAACACCAAGGTACAAGAAGGAAATTCACAGCAGCTAGCTCACCATGGCCTAATCAAGATCCTAGTAGAAGAAGCCCTCCATACCCTTACAATCACTATAGAATGGGAAGTTTTCATAAATATGACAGTTGAGGATGATGTCAAGGCATTAACCTATGATGTCAGTCCTACTGTCAGTGAGGAGGGATAGTAGCAAGGAGGAGAAGATGAAGCTAGTGGTAACATAGCAGATCAATAGAGGAAGAAGGAAAGAAAAGAAATAGGGGAGGGGAGAGTTGAAGAGACAGAAAAGGAGGTAGAAAAAGAGACAGAGCGGGAGGAGGAAAAAGAGACAGAAGAGGGAGAAAATGAGGTAGTTGCAGGAGAAAGAGACTCATTTGGAATACATGACCAGCTTATCCATAGAAGCATTACAATACATAACACCAACCAAATCTCATGGCCTCTATCTGAAGGATCAATGGCTTCAATTCCAAATAAAAACTTTGGCACAAAGAGGCATAATGTCTTTCCAAGACTACAAGAAGTTCATGGATTTGTGTGACCAAATCACCTTCGAGGACAAAGAAAAGATGGAAAAGTTCTATCTACACAACATGCCCCTCACAGACCTGAATGTGTGGGACCCCAATGCCAAGCTAGGGGATTTGCAATTAATGTCCATGGTATCATGGATGAACCATGAAGAATTGAGGGCAACGGAAACAAAAAGATTGTTAATAAAAGAGAAGAATGAACCATTTATGATAAGAGTTGAGCCATCAGATCTTATGGCACTCATCAACACACACACCCTGCTTGCCAATGACCCTCAGATTTCCTCTAAATATCTAGCCAATTAGGAACAAGCTATTGCACACTTTGAAGATATGCTTAGGCTACTTGGGGATGACTGTGTGCATGCATGCATGAGAGGATGGAACATCCTACCCCACATCTTGCAGATCAGAGGATACCATTCCCCCATGAGGCTGAAGGAGGCATTGAAAAGAGTGCCAATGTACAAGCGCTCCATGAAAAGGCTAAAGGTCAACTAGATTGGCCTAAAACTGAGTCCTCCACTCATATTAGGCATGTTGGAAGGCAGAAGAGAAAAAGAAGAGAAGGAGCAGTGGAAGGACATAGACAGAAAGGCAGGATTTTATGGAGAACATGAGCATACCACATCAGAAGCCTGAAATGCTAGGGAGGCCGCCAACGCCATGAAAGACCAAGAGATTGACTAAGTTGCTAAGAGGATGAGCAACACCTTCAGTAGGGGGTGATGATGAACCTCATAAATGGGTAATTATACGGGCTCATTTTAACTCCTGACCTAGTCAAATCAACCACTCTCTTAGCTTATTGTATGATTTTATAATTATATTTATGCTTATAGGGTGAGTTGAGTTAGTTGTTATGCCATGTGGTCTAACATGTATTTAATGCAGATTATTGATGGATTTCGAGGTCAAAGTCAAGGATCTAGTCATCAAACTGCAGTAATAACTCAAAGCAGATAGAGGAGAGGATTTATAGGAGGGAATCCCCCTCATTTATTGCTCCTCACTTCGAATTCCCCTTCATTCATCTCGGAGTACAAGCAGCCAAATCGTGCACTAGAAGGCAATCGAGCAAGTGGAAGGTGATTGATAGTTATCTTGAGTTTTGGGAGCCAAGCCTCCCTAATTTTAAGGAAGTTGTTGGTAGCTTCAGATGTATAAGTAGAGAGCCATAGGGCATCACTAGGGTTGACTTTTTTTTGCTTGTGTAAACTCTACTCAAATTTTGAGCTTATTATTTTATGACAATTTTATGTAATATTGCTATTTTTTTATGATAAAGAAGGAATTCCTTTTGAGCTAGCACTGAGTTACCTAAGAGGGCTAAAGATCTTGGATTAGCGCCAAATCCAAGCATCCAAGCTTCTCTTTACTTGTATTTGTATGCTTTACTTCAGTTTGTATATTAGTTTGTTGTTAGATGTATTTCTCGTATGGTTAAGAATAGGTTGCTTTTGATCAGTTAGTAGCTCGCTTCCATTTGTTCTTTTTGTAGCAGGTTAAGCAGTGATCAAAGAAGATTCAAAAGGCTAGCAACAGTGTCTTGGCCTCTCTTCCTTCCTCTGGGACCATGATTTTGAGGCAAAGACTCTCTCGCTGCCCCAAAGACACAAATTTTCCTCATTCCTAGGACTTCTAGTATTTGCAACTCTCTAGTAGATTGATAGTTCAGTTTTGCTCTGCTTTAGATCTTCTTTATCATGTTAATTTCCTGATTTACAATAGTCCTTTTTCATGCTTTCCTTTCTTACAGTACTTCCCAACATTTCCTTCTATACATCATAGTTTAGGCCATTTTAATGCAAAACTCTATCTTTCCTAGGATGCACTCATTTCATTGGTTGCTTGATTTTCTTGGTTGACTGTTAGTTTCTATGCAGCAGATCTCTTCCAGCAGTAGGCCATCTTACTAGAAAACACACCTTCCATCTAATCCATGCTCTATAGGTCTCCCAAACCTCACCTCAATTCTGCCCTAGTTTCCTTCATTTTTCATAGACATTCTTCTTCTCTCCTTGGGAAAACCCAATCATCTTTCTCTCTCTTGGTGATTCATGGTAGACCTTAGGCACCCTAGCACCTCATTCCAACCTTCATCCACCTTTTCCACCCATTCTCACACCCTCAAAACAACGAAAATTTCTCTCGGCCTCCTCCTGTAGGCCTCCTGTAGTTTCCCTATTTTCCTCTTGTAGTTTTCTTGTGTCCTCCTGTAGTTTTTCCTGTAGGATTTCTTTTGAATTCCAAGTGTGGGAAAATCCTCCAGAAGGCCACCTAAGACATCCTTGAACCCATTCATTCCATCCTACATCCTCCCAAGCTCCAAAATTGACCTCTAACACCACCTATTCACTGCCACACTCACACACAATAAATTAAATGCATGTTAAATTCACATAAAAATCCAAAAATATGTTTTTTTTCTTATTAACTTCCAGAAATAGCATGGTTAAATTTTGTTTACTTCCTTGAGTAGGTAATGGCATTTCTTTCATGTTTTTCATAGTGTTTTTGGCAAAAGTAGAATTAGCTTGTTAATTAGGGTTTACTAGGTTTTGCTTTACATTCCAGCCTTTCTCTTACTGTAGTTAGAATAGCATCTGTAGAGTAATATTTCTTTCCTTTAATCACACATAAATATTCTTCTGAAATCTATAGAAGTTAGCTTGAGATCCTAGTAATCTCGCGTTGGTTGACCAAGTGACAACTTGCAGTGAGAACTAGTACTTGTGCATATAGAATCAACGCTTCCAAGTTTGTTACGAACTATTGGGTTGATAAAAGTATAGTTGGTAGCCCAAGAGTTGCAACATTCTTGCTGCAATATTGGTTCTCACCACATGGTAGAAAGGATCAAAACTAAAAGTGGTAGATTTTAGATGAACTCGGCATCATAGAAAGGATCAAAACTAGAAGTGGAAGATTTTGGATGAACTTAACATCAGATCATGCTCATCACCCTGATTCCAACGGTGTGAACGATGTTGGAAATAATACTAAGAGAGGGGGGTGAATCAGTATTAGCAACTTAACAATATTTCATTTCGATAAAAAAAAATATGTACGCTACTTCAGTTTATGCAACTTCCGTATGTATGCAACTGTGTTTAGAGCAACCAGCTTATACCTTGTAATCTTCTTATTTAGTCAGTTGATCTTTAATCTGTGTATCAGAACCATATAAGTAGTAATAGGTACAGTAAAAACAGAGCAGAAAATCACACACAAGAACACAAGATATAAGGTGGAAACCCAATGTGGGTGAAAACCACCTGCTACAATTCGTCTCTATATTCCTTTAATAATAAACTTCTTTTTACAATATTTCTGTACTAGTGCAGTCTTATACCAGTACACAGGCTTCTACTTGTAGAAGGCTACAACCTTCTCTCATTCTCCAGCTTCTCCTGGAAGGGAGCTACAACCCCCTTAGCTCTTGTACTAGCTCATGTACTAGTACATAGGTGCTGACCTATAGAAGGTTACAATCTTCTCTTTTCTTACAGGGACCACGTTTCATAAATTCTCAGACTGGATCCATTAATAACATCAATCAAACATCACAATATATCTACATCAATCAATCTCCCTTGCACTCACCAAATCTGAATCAAACATTCACTTCTCTGAACGTTGTTACAGTAACAGTACCAGAACCCAAACTAGAACCCAGAACATTGCCATCAGTAAACAAAAGTAGTTAAAACATATTTTATGAGACGTATGCTACTTCGATGTGTTAAAACTGCATGCATACACTGTTATATGAATGCAAACCTGCGTATACGTTGTTTTGACTTGCCGAACTAGCGTGTATATGAACCTTTTCTATACTAAACCTACGTACAGATCTGTAAAAGATGATTTACGCTTTTCAACTATTCAAACATCAGTTATACCCAGTTCATCAGATTTACAAATCAAGACATGTGCTAATTATAAAAGATGAAAAACCGCACAAATACTTCTCTTCAAGCCTTAATATCTTGACCCATCAATAGAACTTATCCTTCTTCAAGCGCTCAGGTTCCTCCTTGATTCAGATCCAACTATGCACCATAACTCAAACACCAGTATTCTAGATCTTTCTCTTCATTAGATATTCAATACTTGAGTACTTTTTCCTAATGATCTCCTCCTCCTTTTATAGTCTTAGGCCTTACTCAATACCATGGTCCAAAACCACTTAGAAGCAATACCTTGGACCAAATACCTGGGGTCAACACTTTGGTCAAGATACCTTCGATCAATACCATGGGTCAAAATACCAGGGACCAAATACCACAAAGCAAAACGAAGTTTTCCAACATGTACATGCTTTTCCTTGTGTGGAAGTGCATGTATACGCATACGCGCCTTCTGGACTGCGAACCCGCGTGTATATGCAGCTTGGTCAAGGGGAACCTGTGTATATCTCTTTTCCTTCATTCTGAGAGCCTGAACTATGATCTGTCATCTGAGTGAGTTGCCATCAAAGAAAACACCTATGTCATAGCGCCAAACCTATGTCATAATGCCAACAATCTCCCCCTTTGGACTTGATGGCAACAACCACACCAAGTCACTCTCCCCATTTGACATCAAGGGCAAAGGGCGGACTAGGATATTTTCTCCCTTGATATACATTCTATTGTCCATACTCCCCCTGAGTACATGCTGAAATATTTTTTTTAGCTCCCCATTTGTAGATGCCAAGATGTGCCAATCCATCCATGCTCCCCCTGAGCACATGCATAGTCTGCAAAGATATTAAAGAATAGCATGACTCTACAAATCAACTAAGTGAGTATGACCTTCCTATCACCAACAACCCATACATACATCCATCTCCCAACCAAGTGGGGATATACCAAGATTGACTCATCCACCTAAACAAGTGGGGATACATCGAAAGGTTATACAACATAACAACATTACATCATCCATCCCAGGCATAGTGGGGAAACAAAATAGGTCGTTACATGACCTTGATAATAAAAGATATACATGACATAGAGACAAAATACGAGATAGTTATCAGCGACTATCATCAACAACATCTATCAATCACCATCAGCAACCATGATCTCCCTCTGCACCTGTTCCACCTAAACCAAAAGCAACTGTGAAATTGTACCCAAAAAAATTCCAACAATGAATTATTAGAAGTATATGCTCCCCCTGAACTTGTGCCAAATGATCACTGTTAGACCCATATCAGACTATTTTCATCCTAATTCTGTCCCACTGATATTCTTCAAACCAACGAATACACGACTGTATCCACTGCAACCGCCTTATGTACGCAAATACGCTTCATGAAACTCGCGTATACCCACTTTTCTCTTAAACATATAAGAATTAATGGCAAGAAGATGCATCAACTACTCCCAGCTTCTGTTTGAGGTATTCAAATGTCTCTCTGGGTAGTGGTTTGGTGAATATATTAGCAACATGTTCCTTGGAGGGTACATAATCCAATTTGACCTTTTGTTTAAGCACTTTTTCCTGGAGAAAATGATATCTGATAGTTATGTGCTTGGTCTTGGAATGCATGACAAGATTCTTTGAAATACTAATTGCACTTGTATTATCACATAGAATGGATATGGGTGGAGTACATGTGATTTGAATGCCTTGAAATGTTTTCATCATCCAAAGAAGTTGTCTGCGGCAAGATGCAGCAGCCACATATTTTGCTTCAGCTGTAGATAATACAATTGAGCTTTAATTCTTGTTGAACCAAGACACTAATCTGGAACCCATGAAGAATGCACCACCACTTGTGCTTTTTCTATCATCCACGCTTCCTGCCCAATCTGCATCTGTATATGCATGAAGTGTAAGATTTGTATCTCTAGGATACCATAAACCAAAGTTTTGTGTCCCTTGAAGATATTTAAAAATCCTTTTGACTGCTTGAAGGTGTGCTTCCTTTGGATTTGCTTGGAATCTTCCAACTATTCTTACTGCATGCATGATGTTTGGTCGGGTACCTGTTAGATAGAGAAAACTAACAATCATGGATCTGTAGGTTGGTTGATGTACTACTACTGATTCATCACTTGCACTGAGGCTGTATCTTGTTACCATAGGAGTACATATTGGTTTAGAATCTTCCATTCCATATTTCTTCAAGATCTGCTTTAGGTTCTTGGTTTGTGATAGAAAAATACCATCTTTATTTTGTTGAACTTGTAAACCAAGAAAATATGTGAGTTCACCAAGGAGGGACATTTCAAATTCTTTCTGCATTACCTAAGCAAAGTATTGACTCATGGCTTCTTTATTACTACCAAAAAATAATATCATCAACATACACAACAAGTATTAGCAATTTATCATTGTCAATTTTTATATATAGATTTCTATCAACCGATCCTTTTGAAAAACCTTGTTGATGAAGGTATTTGTCAAGACAATAATACCAAGGTCTTGGAGCTTGTTTTAGACCATAGAGAGCCTTTCTGAGTCTGCATACAAGTTTTGGATCATTTCCAAGGATGAATCTGTCTAGTTGCTCAATATATACTTCTTCTTCTAGATCTCCATTAAGAAAGGCAGATTTCACATCCATTTGATATACTTTGAACTTTTGAAAGCTAGAAAGAGAAAGGAACATTCTTATGGCTTCAAGTCTAGCAACAGGTGCAAAAGTTTCTTCAAAGTTTATACCTTCTTGTTGAGCATATCCTTTATAAACAAGTCTAGCCTCGTTTCTAACAACTTCCCCATTTTCATTCAACTTGTTTTTGAATATCAATTTGGTTTCAATGATATTCTTATCATGAGGTCTAGGAACTAATTCCCAAGTATTATTCTTTTCAATTTTCTCAAGCTCTTCATTCATGGCCTTGACCCAACATTCATCTTTGCATGCTTCATGTACATTTTGTGGTTCGATGGAGGAAAGCAATGCTAGATATCTTGAAGCTTCTGTAATAGTTCTTCTTTTCTGTACACCTACCTCTTTCTGTCCCAAAATTTGAGTCTCTGGATGATTTTTCTGAACATATCTGGATGGAGTCTTTTCTTCTGCTGCTATCTAATCTTTTGGTGCTTCATTGGTTTCTTCTTCTTCAGCATTAGTCTTATTTGATGTGAAAGGATAATCCTCATCTTCTTCCCACTCTTCAATTTTTACCTGCTTTGGATTTTTGCCCGCTTCATCAATCATAACATCAATACTTTCAACAATTTTTCCTAGTCTTTTATTATAACACTTGTGCCCTTTACTTCGAGAAGGGTAACCAAGGAGAATGCTTGCATCTACTCTAGGTTCAAACTCGCCAAGTTTTTCATCAGTCCTTTTGATGTAACATTTGCTTCCAAAAACTTTGAACTATTGTACAGTAGGAGTCTTACCATACCAAAGTTCATGAGAAGTTTGAGCGTTGTTTACCCAAACATTCATTTTGTTGAGAATAGTGGCGGCAGCAAATGTAGCTTCACCCCAGAAGATTGCAGGAGTTCCAGACTCACCTAGCATAGCACGAGCCATTTGTTGAACAGCTATGTTCATCCTTTATACCACTCCATTTTGCTAAGGAGTCCTTGCGGTTGAGAATTCCCTTCTTATTCCACGTTCTTCACAGAAGTCGAAGAATTCATCCAAGGTAAATTCCCCTCCTCGATCAGACCTGAGGCATTTGATTTTGCGATCAGATTCATTTTCAACCAAAGCTTTGAATGCTTTGAACTTTTCAAAGGCTTTGTCTTTATGCTTCAGAAGTCCTATTCAACACATTCTAGAAAAGTTGTCAATGAACAATATAAAGTATTCTTCTCCACGAGGTGACTTTTTCCTTAATGGACCACATAAATCAGTATGGACAAGTTCAAGAAGTTTACTATTTGATCCTTCCTTCTCAGGGAAATGTGTTCTGGTTTGCTTACCAAATTGACATGATTTGCATATTGTATTTTCTGGAATTCTGATGCCAGGAAGATCGTGAACAGCATGGTATTTGCATGTTTTCCTTATATGAGGGAAGCTTAGATGCCCCAATATTCTGTGCCATAGCCAATGTTCATCATTTTTGCTTAGATAGCATTGTTTTTGTCCTCCCTTGAGTATGTATAAATTATTTTTAGTTCTTATGCCTTTGATCATTGTTTCTCCTGTATCAAGCTCACGAAAAACACATCCATTTGATCGAAATACTACCTCATTTCCTTGATCACACATTTGACTAACACTTAATAGATTATGATTTAAACCATCAACATACATAACATTCCCAACTTTGACCTCTTCTTTTAAGAGAACAGAGCCTTTACCTTTTATGACTGTAGGGCTGTCATTTCCAAATGAGACCTTCCTTTCCTTTTCTAAGGCAATATATGACTGAAGTTTTTCTTTATCACCTATCATGTGTTTCGAGCATCCACTGTCGATGTACCATTGATTTTCTTATCCTTCTGCATATAAGGCTATACCACATCTTTCGGTTTGTGGTTCTTTCTTTGTCCATGTTTTGGGACCCAATGAAGCTTGCTCCTTCTGAGATGTTTGCCGAAACTTACTCCTGCATTCAGAGTCTTCATGGCCGAAGTTGTTATAGATAAAGCATTCTATTTCATTTTCAAGAGCAGAAAAGTTATTGTAGGTTCTTTTCATGATCCCAGTCACATTCCTTTGATTTCGTGCTTCTCTAGTCATGATGGTCTTGTAAGCAACACATTAAGCAGCTTTGTGTCCAAAGTTATGACACGAAAAACATTGGCCATTAAAGAAATTCCTACGATTGTCGAATCTACTGACCTAATGATTGTAGTTTCCATTGACATTCATTCTTGAAGCAAATTGAGAATGATTTACTTGTGGTTGGTTATAGCTTTTGTTCATCCTTGAAGTAGATTGAACTCGATTTACCTGGTGATTTTCTTTAAGCCTCTGTTGAAGATTGTCAACCTGTTCATTTCTCCTTGCTGCATCAAGATAGCTTTTGGAGGTTGAAGGCTTCTGTGCTTGAGATGGTTCTTCAGTATATCCAAGACCTGTATATATCAGATGATAACGGTGCACTTTGATAATTTTATCTAAAGTTTCTAATCCTTTAGCAAACTTAAGATTGAGAGATTTTGTTTTCTCAATTTCTTTTCTTAGACCCACAAGTTCACATTCTAACTTTTCATTGTGTTTTCCCCTTCCAGCAAGTTGGAATGTAAGAGTATCTATAATCATACTCTTTTCTTCTAAATAGATTTTAAGTTTAAAAATTTCTTCATAGAGACCATCTTCATCTGAAGCATCCAAGAAATCATCATCTTCAAAATCCATCAGAAGTCTATAATCATTACTATTTTCATCTTCATCACTATTTGATAAACCATCACTATCTTCATGTGTATAGTAGCTTTTCTTATTTGCACTTTGTTTTCTATTCCATTTTGTTGATTCCTTACCTTTATCAAGCTTATCTTTGTGAGGAAATTTGGTAGCATAATGACCTACTCTTCCACAGGAAAAACATTTGAAAGGTAGTTTACCTCTAAATATTCAGAACCTCGTTGAAGGTTCTTGACAAAGTTTGATTCTTCCTCTCCTTCTGACTTATGTACTGACTCATTGAGTTCTCCTTTTCCTGAAGCTTTGAATGTGGCTTCTCTCATATTTGATAGACCCCCATTTCTCATTTTGAAAGCAGTTAGGATTCCATGCAGCTGTGACATAGTAATACTCTAAAGATCCTGCTTTTCTTCTATGGAAAAAACTTTTGATTCAAATTTAGACGACAAGGATCTTAGAACCTTTTCAACTAAAGTAACTTCTTTTATCTCTTCACCCAAGTTTTTCATGTGATTAAAAATCTCATTTATACGTAAGGTATAATTAGCTACACTTTCATCATTGTGCATTCTGAGAGTTTCATATTGAATTCTGAGAGATTGTAGTTTTTCATGTTTTACCTGATCGTCTCTTTCATAGCTTAGAATGATCTTGTCCCACATTTCTTTGGTAGTTTTGAGTTGCATAACCTTGACAAATTTTGATTATGACAGACTTCCCAATAGAGTATTGACAGCCTTTGCATTTGTTTCATACTGCTTTTCCACGATATCCCAAACTTCTGTTCCAATAGATTGAAGATAGGTTGTGGTTCTTGCCTTCCAATAGACAAAGTTGCTCCCATCAAAGATTGGTGGCCTGATGGATGCCTCTCTTTCGTAGTTTCTCATGATGATAGATCTTCTTTCAAGCGATCAAGCTTCTTCTGAAGGACCTGCTCTAATAACCAACTGTTGGAAATAATACTAAGGGGGGGGGGGGGGGGGGGGGGTGAATCAGTATTAGCAACTTAACAATATTTCATTTCCATAAACAGAGTTATGTACGCTATTTCAGTTTATGCAATTGTGTTTAGAGCAACCAGCGTATACCTTGTAAACTTATTATATAGTTAGTAGATCTTTAATCTATGTATTAGAACCATATAAGCAGTAACAGGTACAATAAAAACAAAGTAGACAATCACACAAGAACACAAGATATAAGGTGGAAATCAAATGTGGGTGAAAGCCACCTGCTGCAATACGTCTCTGTCTTCCTTTAATAAGAAACTTCTTTTTACAATATTTCTGTACTGGTGCAATCTTATACCAGTACGCTGGCTTCTACTTGTAGAAGGCTACAACCTTCTCTTGTTCTCCAACTTCTCCTGGAAGGGAGCTACAACTCCCTTAGCTCTTATACTAGCTGATGTACTAGTTCGCAGGTGCTGACCTATAGAAGGCTACAACCTTCTCTTTTCTTCTAGGGACCACGTTTCATAAATTTTCAGAATTTATCCATCAATAGCATCGATCAAACATCAAAATATATCTACATCAATCAATCTACTTTGCACTAACCAAATTTGAATCAAACAATCACTTCTCTGAATGTTGTAACAATAATAGTACTAGAACCCAAATTAGAACCCAGAACACTACAATCAGTAAACAGAAGTAGCTAAAACATATTTTATGAGATGTATGCTACTTCAATGTGTCAAACCTGCATGCATACACTACTATATGAAGGGAAACCTACGTATACGTTGTTTTGACTTGCTGAACCAATGTGTATATGCTTCTTTTCTATACTGAACCTACGTACATATCTGTAAAAGATGATTTACCCTTTTCAACTATTCAGACATCAGTTATACCCAGATCAATAGATTTACTGATCAAGACATGCACTAATTATAAAATATCAAAAACCACACAAAGATACTTCTCTTCAAGCCTTAAGATCTTGACCCATCAATAGAACTTATCCTTCTTCAAGCACTCAGGTTCCTCCTTGATTCAGATCCAGCTATGCACCATAACTCAAACAACGGTATTCTAGATCTTGCTCTTCATTAGATATTCAATACTTCAGTGCTTTTGCCTAATGATCTCCTCCTCCTTTTATAGTCTTAGGCCTTACTCAATACCATGGTCCAAAACCACTTAGAAGCAATACCTTGGACCAAATACCTAGGGTCAACACTTCGGTCAAGATACCTCCAATCAATACCATGGGTCAAAATACCAGGGACCAAATACCACAGACCAAAACCAATTTTTCCAGCATGTACACGCTTTTCCTTGTGTGAAAGTGGGTGTACACGCATACACGCCTTCTGGACTGCGAACCCGCATGTATACATGGCTTGGTCAAGGGGAACCTGCATATATCTCTTTTCCTTCATTCTGAGAGCCTGAACTGTCATCTGTCATCTAAGTGAGTTACCATCAAGGACAACATCTATGTCACAGTGCCAAACTTGTGTCATAATGCCAACAAACAACACTCAAATCCAAGTCTAGATGACAAAGTTAGAGCAAGTCAAAGTTGGAGTTTGACTTGTCCATGTGACAAGAAGAATATGACATGGAAAAGCTTTAGCGAATGAGGGTGCACCACATGGAAAGTTCGATAGGCCCCGCATATTTCTTATCGGTGAAAAGGAAGAGCGCTTAAGGAAGAATCATCCCCTAGCATTCCCGGCTGTGATTGTGATATCACATATCATGGGCCAAAGGAAGAAAAAAAAGGTAAATTGGCCCCGAAAGGACTTTGTTGTGATGTGATATCGCATATCATAATCTGATCCAAATTGGATCCTAAAAAATAATCAAAGTACCATGACTATATCAGATTGGGACAAACCTCAAATTCAAGAGCACAGAGCGATCAGAAAAACCTATGAACAATGGCAGTTGGCAGCCAGTGTGGAACGACGAGAACCATGGTCAAAGCGCGCTGACCGACGCCCATGGAGACTATGCGGGAGGTGAAACCCCTTGAAATGGTAAGACCTCGAAGAGCTCAATCGCATGGAAGCCATCAAAACCGTGGGAAAAAGCGCAAAAGGCTAAAGGCGGGACCCATGCTCCAAAAATCAGCAGCATATATCGAGGGCACCTTTGGGCGGTAAGCGGATTTCGCTGAAACCTAACGATTCCATTCAGTGCCCGAGGTGTGGCAGGCGGGGGAGAGAGAAAATCACCGCTCATCTCATGCTAACGGTCAAGCAAGTCAATTGCACAAAATGAGTGAATGATGTCGGATCTGGAGGCTCTAGATCTAATAGCTGAAAACACGCCCGACGAAAGAACTGGATTTAACAAGGGATTAAGCTAAGATCTATAAGGCTTTGAGGTCCAATTTGACTGCTGAGGTGGTGAATGATTCATTTCCCAATGTAACCGAAGAACCGAACCAACAGGGACAAGCTAGCACAGTTCGTGAAAGGACAAGTAGCCACTCCCTGTGAGCCGATGAGCATGACGCAGAGACAGGGAAGTCCAAGTGAATAGCAGCAAGTGACCTGATGGAGGTGGAAGATGAATCAAATAGTCATGTGATCGACTGGCTTTAAAGCCATGAACACACAAAGCAAAAGACACCAAGAGAGAGGACACCGAGAGGAAGAACGAGAGAAAAGAAGACGAAGATAGAGAAGCAAAGAGACAGTGAAGCAAAGAGCAGAAAGACAGAGAGTCGAGCTAACCTGCAGCATAAGGCAGCATCAAGCAATCCCTGAAAGGATCTGTCAGGACCGAGCACCACATTGGGCTCCTTCGATTAAAGACTAGAGAGGTCAAGAGCTAGTAAGGAAAAGAGTCTATGTACTCTAGTGGCTTGGGGAATCCAAGAACCACCCTGCCAAGAAAATTCTATTCCAGGAGGCTCATATTGAGCTCCTCATTGTAATTCTCTTCTTTAAGACACAATAAAAGAAGGCCACCACTAAAATTTGGACCAGAGACATAGCCCTGGAGGATAGAGTTAACTCCTTATTAATTTGTTGTGTTCTTGCATTTGCTTACTGTGTTTCTCTGTTGTTTTCCATTTTCCAATGTCTGTGTATTTTTGCAATCTAATCGATTCGTTGCCTAAAATAACATAGACACACACCAGCACATGAGTCTGTAACACCTTCATTCATTAATTAACTAACTGAGGTCACTCAAGGGTGATTTTCAGATCACAATCACAGATCGGAGGAGGTTTTGAATCAGCCCCAATAGGACTCTATTGCGATGTGATATCTCATATCACGATCGAGATCAAGAGAGGTTTTGGATTGGCCCTGACAAGACTTCATTGTGATGTGATACATATCACCTATCACAATCGCATAAAATGGTTTGTGTTTGCGAAGAAGTTTGGCTATAATCGCTGATTGCGATTTACGACAAGAATTCCTGGAGGTGATATTTATAAAATGTATTTAATAAACCCAACAGGTCCATGTTATTCAGACTTGGTTCTGTCCACCAATGGAAGCCACTGATTGCAAGTTGCGATGGATTGTCGGATGAAAAATTTCATATGTTGTGTTTTATAATCACGGCAGGTCCGCCATATCACAGAACGTTGAAGCATGGGTTGGTCTGTACGTCGATTGTTCCTGCTGATTTTGATTGCGATGGGGACTGCTAGATGTGATATCTTATATGTCATATTTTATAAGTCTAGTGGGTTCGTGTATCACAGATGTTGGGCATGGAATCCCCCTGAGGCATGTTTTGGGGCTCAAAGCCCATGTTTTGATCGAATGATGTTCTAAAGCCTCGTGAATTGTGAGCACGGAAGTATGTTAGACTCATAGGGTTGTCCGCCCTAATTTGTAATGTAATGTCGGCTTACCCATGGTCCGTGGACCATGGGATTGTATAAATAGAGTGAGGCCCTAAGTGTAAAAAGGAGAACAATTCTAAGTGAGTGAGTCACAAGTTTCTAAGTGTGTCTTGGGTCACAGAGTAGGGGAAGGCTCGGTAACTGAGTGCGTAGAGGCCTAGTAGTCTGCAACTGAGTGCACGGACCCCTGCAACTGAGTGCCTAGGGTGGAGTAGATTCTATAACCAAAGAAGGAAATAATAAAGAGAAGTTTTATCTCAATTTCGTGTATATGTTCTTGGGTTATTACATGTTTGATATAAATTGCAAATAAATTGTTTATTTACTTCACGCACCTGTATGAGTGATTTATATTGCTAGGTACACTTTACACATGCAAGTAAGCTAAGTTAGTCAACTAATAGCGAAATACTAATAAATGCTTGGGTAATAATAATGTTTGATGCCCGAGTAGGAATGTGTGAAGGTAGCATCTCAGGCTATGAGATACGGGTAAGTGTGCATAGCAACGTGCGTGTAGCAAACCACAAACCACTTGAACTCATCAAACATCTCTAGGGTGAGAAAACCTAGTTCGAGCATCCTCCCATACTACTTCGAGTGAGATCTCAGTCTGCACTCCGCAGACTATTGCCAAAAGGGCCGATAGTACCAAGATTTGTTTGGCTAAATCACCTATAAACCTGGATCAGGCCCCATCAAGCCAACAAATGGTTCCGTTGTCGGGACCAGGATCTGCATAAGAGATGTCTGATGTCGTGTCACTGGATTCCAACAAAGAAATACATTGAAGAGTGCCTAGAAAAAAAGATTCACGAGTTCAAGGTGCAAGAAAACAAGAATCCGTGAGTATCGAAGGAACAGTGGTTAGAGCGCTACTTATATACAGAAATACATGAAATTTTCTTTTCAACTTTGCCCTATGAGTTGTATGAGTGGATCATGAAGGTAGCAAATAGTCAAGGAAGGTGTAGGCTCGACAAACCAATTGTGTGGACTCCAGAGTTGGTGCATAGACTAGAAGCTTCGGAAGACAAGATCGCGTGCACTGTGGGCCATTGGCTCGATCGAATTATAGGAGGGTTTATCACCGAGTTCGTGGTAGATACTTCAGTCAGCTACAGCAAGGCAAAACAATGCTTCCTCAAAGGACCATGAGGTAAGTACGTTAAATCTTTGAACACTTGGATTAAAATGCTACTATGTGAAAAGCAGGTTATACGAATAAATTGATGTTTGGGGTTATACAAAGTAGGAGGATCTATAGGAACGAAGGTATCGTAGAAATAGAAACTATCCCCTTGATTTCACCTCAACGAGAAAGCGAGGAAGATCTCGTGAAAGTTTCACCAAGAAGTGTGATCAGTCTAATAAGGCAGCGAATTCTGCGCATACCACCTCCAGCTACACCACCACCAGTTTCACCATCTTCACCCCCATATTCTCCCACACCACCTCTGCCACCACCACAATTCAATATGGCGAACGCGATAAAATTGATGGTGTTCAAAGGAGTAGGGAGCGAAGACCCGGACCAATTTTGGTTTGTGGTAAGGGTTGTATGGGAATCACAAGGAGTCATGGATGACAATATAAAGAAGGAAATGATGGTAAGTGCGTTGTAGGGTCATGCATTGACGTGGTACATTAAGCATTCTAATGACAATCCAAATGCCAGGATCGTGAATATCCATGCTGTGCTAAGCAGGGAATTTAGCAGGCCAAAATCAGAGACACAGTCAATTATTGGGTTTAAGGAAATCACAATGCTTCCAAGTGAGACCCCCTAGGAGCTAATTCAGAGACTGAAGGGTATGATTCGTGAAGCCAACATGGCCTTGACGAATGGGAAGCACCTTGCATGGTTTATAGTGTCACTAACGCCACATCTGAGTACCGCATTGTCACAACAGAAGCTATCCACTTAGGTCGAAGCTTTGGAGATTGCAATGAGACTGCATGAGACCCCAATACAAGATCCTAGTCTAGGAGTCAAACAAATCCATGTGTAGTTGAAAAACTTCTGCATGGAGATGAAAAATTTGAAACAGGACAAGACAACTTTCCCAGAGGCACGTGAGGAGGTATGGTGCATAAAGTGCAAATGCCAGGGACATGACAAGGACCATTGTCCAGTCTTCATGAACTACCTAGCGAGAGGACGACCAATGCCATTAAGACCAGAGGCACAAGCAGGACCAAGCACGGTGCCTGCATTATGGTGCACAATTTGTCAGATAGGACGGAAGCATGCTACAGATAACTACCATCTATTACAAAATTATACGCAGATGTCCCAGCAGTTGTTCTGTAATTTCTACAGATCAGTAGTCCATGACGAGTGTACCTGTAGAAATTATGAACTAATGATGGATAGAACCCTACCTACAAAGTTCAGGCCAAAACGCGAGCCCTCGATCAAAATGCGGTGATGGTGCACACAAGATTTTAGGGGTGCAGACAAGGTCGAGGTGGAATGGGACCAGGAAGGGGATGCAGACAGCTGATGTGTTACAATTGCAGAGGGCCAGGGCATTATGCTCATGATTGTACAAATTCGATGAGAGCATCATGTTTATATTATACCCTATTTGATCATGAGATGGAGGACTGCCCCACACTAATAGCGAGGTTGTCCAATAAAGGAACACTCCAACCTCCACTGACTCAGAATCTGTAAATGATGAGGTCTGAGCAGTGCGAAGAGGACCCGAATGTAAACATTGTGCTTCGAAGTGGTATCATGATAGGGGATGACAAAGGCAAGTAGCCCAAATAGAGTGCATGGGTTCGCAAGGCTTCAAAAAAGGAACTAGAGTTCGATTTGGAGTGCACGAAGGAGACATTCATGGAAGCTAAGAAGAGCTTCATAGAGGCCTCCACTTCAGGTAGTAAAGACAAACTAGAACCAAAGATGGACCCACCAATGTTTACTACCTTTCTGGAGACATGAATGAAGTTGTTGCACCACAACAAGGCTGTGAAGGGACTGCAAGAACTCATCACTAGATGTGCTAGGTCAGGAGAACTGCGCGTAGTCCAAAAGCTCAGGAAGCACACAACGTGAATAGGAAGGGAGATGAGATTGACTATGCAAATCAGGGAATATGAAATGGATCAAGTGATTCTAGATTTAGGATCAGACGTGAACGTACTGCCAAAGCAGACATGGGAGTGCATGGGCAGGCCCACGTTGCAATGGTATCCTATTCAATTAAGAATGGTGAACCAACAAAATATCCTACCGATGGGAAGATTGCAGGAAATAACGGTAGATATCGAAGGGGCGAGCGCACTTGTAGATTTTGAAGTGATAGAGATTTTCTATGACAGCAATCCCTATCCCACACTACTAGGAATAGATTGGGCCAAAGACATGAATGGAGTGATAAATCTAAAGAAGCGCAAGATGATTTTTGAGAAAAAGTCACTATGCGTAGTGGTACCTTTAGACTCTGTGGAAGGATCATGCTACACAAAGCCAATGCGAGACGACAAAAGCGACAATGATTTAGACTATATCTACAAGATAATTGCATGGGAACAGGACTGGGTGAATCCTACAGTGTATGGCAGGATTTCATGGGAGCGCGAAAGCTCCTGCACATCATATTTGGACGAGGAAATAGAATGATGGCAGAACCAGTTACACGAGGTAACCACGCTCAATTGCAACATGATGGTAACATCAGTGCACTGTGTGACAACATAGATAAGGATCTGCCTATGTATGACGGGTTGAGCAAGGCAGATGATTTCCTGAACAAATTTGAAAGCAAGGTGCCAAAATAGCCGCGGTTTGATGCTCTGGAATGGGCACTAAGCGCTACGCCCGCAAGGTGGTGGGGTATGTGCCAGCAACATTTTGAGGAATGGTGCAAATGCAGAAGGGTGATGCTTATACGGTCTGGAAAGCCTCAGTTGTAGATGTAAGTTGGGTATGATGGAAAAAACAGCCTACATGCCCACCTCTCTAAATGGGTATAAGGATATGGTACGTAACCTGCACGAATGCACACCATCCTCATGATAGTAAATAGGAACAACAAATAGGAGCAGGCAAGATGAGGGCATGAACGACGAAGTATGATAAGACCAAGCACCCCAAATATTATCTGCGGGGAAGCATTTGACAAGGTGTGCAAAGTGTTGAACACGGTCCACCATGTGAGATGCACTCATTGTGACCTATGCGTACCAGCGGTTCTATGGGCTTATAGGACCATGTGAAAAACCCTAACTGTGCAAGAAATTTCGAATCTAAAGTATGAAGCAGGGGCTGTAATCCCTATGGAGCATGTGAAGCCTAGTCTATGCATAGCAGCACCCATAGATACGATATTCTGCGAAGCCTAGAACGAAGGAATCACACAGCCGCGAGAAACATAACACATAGGACTTCAGGAAGAAATCCGATGGGGAAACTTTAGACTCTGTGAACTGGAAAAAGAAAGGGTATGATTAAGAAAGAAAAGTGCTATGATGGACGCGGAGGTCAAGAAGATGGAGGGTGAGATAAAGGAAGCATTTTTCATCAAAGAACCTAAGATCGTAAGACAAGGTACGTACAATCATACTAACAAGTTTGATCACTATTGTTGTGAATTGGTTACTCTGTTGCCTTGGCTTGGACCGCATATCGCCAAACATAGTGACCAGGGTAGTGCATTGCAAGTAGTAAAGTGCACAATGCCAACCACAACGATGGAAGGTGGGGATTCTCCATGAACCATGGTGGAGGATGGGATGGAGCCCCACATGAGTGATGCAACCACCTAACTAGTCGCGAGAAGGACAATCTTAGCACTCCAGGAAATTTAAAGGAAGAGCGAGACTATAAAATATTTTTCCCAGGAGCTATGCGATATTGGGGATGTGTGCAGAATAAGAGCGTCATAGGGTTCGCGACCACGCATGAAGGGTTGTGCTACCATGTGGGTTGGCCGGAAAGTGACTGTTGAAGTCACTATTCATGATGGGATGCTTGACTTGAGGCCAAATGGAGCGGGCGGTGGGCATTTAAGATGCGATTTATGATCAAAATGTGGGAAAATATGCTGCCAAGAAAGAATTAATGGATCGGAATTGGGGGGAACAGTCGAATTCGAATTCAAAAGGTGCTATAAAAAACACAAGGCTACCCAGCAAACAACACTTGGTAATTTGAGAATTGAGCGATTGAGTAGAGCCCTGAGCATTGAGAGCCAAGTGATAATTGAGCCCCTACATTCGCAAGTGCCAGAATACAGCCTAGATACGATGACAGCAACTAAGGATGGTTTTGGAATTGAAGAGGCAACCACCGGTGAGGCCACGCAGACCCCAATGGTGGAGGATGTTCTAGAAGGCGTCGAGGTTGTGGCAGAGA
This sequence comes from Pinus taeda, assembly GCA_000404065.3. Lineage (NCBI taxonomy): Eukaryota > Viridiplantae > Streptophyta > Pinopsida > Pinales > Pinaceae > Pinus > Pinus taeda. The sequence continues at coordinate 459,331 of APFE030017119.1, forward strand.
TCTCCAAATCACCATGTATGCCAAGACCCAAGAAGGCTAAACATGAAATGGCTCCAGTACGCGTGTCCCCGAAGAACCCATTGCGCAGCAAACTATCGATGGTAGAGAAGGGGAAAGTTGTCACGATAGAAACAGGTGAGGAAGAAGAAGATTTGTAGGCCCTGATCATCATAGAGGAAGAAGACGAAGGGATGGAGGATGATATTCAACCTACACACTTTGCAATAAAATTGCCCGCATATGTCCCTCCATGGAAAGGGAAGACCAAAGTGCCGAAGGACCTAGATGAAACCAAGAGTTTACTCCAAACTTCGTTCCTCCCGGACGGCATTGTGTTTGAAGGAATGTACCTGGGCCACGTGCCAACCATGAAGTTTGAAGATTGGGACCTCGATGACCGCTAGAAGTTCCCTCACCGAGAGACCGAGAACCTCATGAAGCAGAACATTGCAGGGGTGGTCACAACATTAGAGCGGCGGAAGTGGCTGCGCGGTGTGGAAAAGGCCGAGCTGTTGAACTTATTATGGGTGTCGCATTTCCACCGCGCACCCATAACCATTTTCATCATCAAGCAGATGCTTTTCCTAGTGCATGATGGGTATCTATGGTTGGAGGAGCCTATCCCCATCACGACATACCTAATTCATTACATTTCTCGACTCCCCTACAAAGGAAAGGACCCCGTGACCATAGCTGAAGGAAAGGGTAGTGATTTGGCCCTTGCAAAAGCCATGAAGGCAAAATACAAGTTGGAGAAGAAGAAGAGGGGCTACACCATCTCCAGCATAAAGGACAAAGGGGTACATGTAGCAACCCAAATCCTGGCTAAAAAAGTTATGAGGAAGTGTTGCACCGATGAGGTACCGATGCCGGTGGTCGCACTGGCTGAGCAATGCGCGGAGGGGGTCCAGTTCAATTGGTCTGAATTCCTCTGTGAGGAATTTTTGAAAAATTATCTTGAAGCCCAGGAGCAGGGTAAAACCTTCCACTCTGCATGGTTGTTATTATCGATAGTGCTCGTAGCGGGGGATATGCTAGAGGATAGTCAATTCCCCAACGTTGATAGAGAATTACCGAAGGTTGCGAAGTACGCTTCCCTCTGGGCCACAAAGTGTAGAAATTTTATGAATAATATGACACTTATTCAACCGAGATTATCCTGATTATACACTATTTTGGAATGCATGCATAATACATAATCTCATCTACGTTGATCATCAATTTAGCAGTACTCAGAAACATACACATGCGCACATTGAAGCATCAACCACACATATCAACACAGTATGTACCCAGGGAAAGCATAAAGCTGAAAACCCCACAACTATCTGTATATTATATTGATTGAGATCATGTAACAATACTCCTCACAAGTACTCAGTACTATCTCCACCTGTTACACACAATATAGCTTGGATCTAAATCAATCACTGGCTCAAATCACCTCTGCTGCTTGCCTGCCTCCACTGTGCAATCCTGCATAGAGGATGGATGAGAATGGATGAACCATTCACGTGTTTCCCTTGTGTAACACTACGCAATCCTCATTGGCAACTCAATCCCATTGATTGTGCAAATCACATGCACAACTATAGTCACAACTGACAGTTGTCTTGCCCTTTCACTCACCTCTAACACTTGTCTCCACTGAACTGTCCATGCACTGAGTTAACTGATGTATTCTTTAGTTGTTTTATGAGTTAATAATTAGTGAATTAATTAATAACTAATTCCACACCACTCAACATTGGTCTATTTCCAATTTAGACTAACTACAACTAGTTCAACTAAGTCAAACTGAACACAACTCCATCAACTCCTGATCCAACTCCACAGAACTCAATCACTGAAGTCCTCCATGCAATAGCTCAAGTAACCCATAAGAACCATGTATTTCCTTCTGGCAGTTGCATGTGCCACATCTATAGCTCGAACTGAAGTGCTCCAAGAGAATAAGATAATGTTTATAGTCTAAATATTATTAAGAGCTAATAATATTCGACTGTTCTATTTTTAGGCTAGCAGTCTAAAAATACACTCCACCCATATGTCTAAAAATAGAAGTCCGTCTATTTTTACCAACTTGACCAATCATCCACAAATAGCATCCTGCAACTCATAGACCATGATCCATATGTCTAAAAATAGACTTGCGCCAAAAATAGCCAGTAGGCCCACTTAGTGAAGGCGACTTCTTTTCACTAAGCTCCACCATCTTGTTGCATTCTCAACACAAAGGACGCGAAACGAATACGTGACACCAAAATATTTTGGGTTCTCATGGAGATGAGCATCTGGATGTGGATCAATTGAAGGTCACGCCTGTCACCCACGATGTACAACAGTGTGCAAAGTTTTGCAAAATTCAAAGCCAACATGCATAATATATACATCAGGGCACGCAAGGACACAACGAAGCAGTGGACGAAGCTACCTTTTATAGCCAGTAACGACACCATTTTCATAGCCTTGGAGGCATGGCCCCCAGAATGGAATTCCCCAAATCTTGCAAAATGTGAGAGGGTGGCAGCGCAGAAGAAGAAGGATGATGCTAAGCTGCGCGTCACACAATTGGTTGAGAAAAAGCAGAAGGAAACAACAACAGCTAAGGAAAGGGCAGCTTAGGAAGCGACACAGAAAGCTGTTGAGTAGAAAAATGTTGCAGAAGCAGCAGCAACAGTGCAAGCGACAAAAGAAGCAACCACAAAGGCAGACGAGGACCAAGAAACATCCTCACAGGGGTAGGAGGCAGAGGAAGCAAAAACAACAGAAGGGAGCATGGACCTGGTGACCGCATCCACACAGTTAAAGCACCCACACATGGTAGAAAGAACAGGACCAAGGAAGAAGGTCAAGGCCTCAAAGTTGGCCATTGACCCGATCACCTTAACCGAAGGTGATCTCCATGCATCAGTGAGAAAGTTCACAATGTCACAAATGAGACACTTCAGGATTTTATGCAGGAGCACCAAATTGTGTTGGGGGCCCTCAAAGTGTAGCAGCAAGAGTTACAGGTCCGCCCCCCTCAGGTGGGTACCCTTTCCACCCACCTTGTAACAGGATCCTTAGCAACAGAGTAGATGTTGTGCACATGGATGGAAAAAACAATAGTATTGCCAGAAGGGGCCCTGACCAACAGATTTTTGGTCAACATGATGAAAGGCCTTGGCCTTAATCTGGCTGCCCTTCCACGTGAGACATTGTATCTACTATAGGATGGGATAACGATAGAGTTGCACGCTAGGGAGAGCCACATGATCCAAGTTCTTAGCAAGCAAAAGATAAACATGGAACAACTCAGTTTGCAGCATGACGAATTGGTGTCGCAGAATCAACAATTGGTGCAGGTGGTAGACGACACTTGACAACGTGTCTCGGAGTTGGCCATCCCAGCAGATCTACTAGTAGAGGTATGGATCCATAGATTGGCAACCGGAGTCCACAAGGCTAGGGAAGAAATAATCAAGGTCCAGCTAGAGCTGAATCTTCAAATTTCTAAGTTGCGATTAAAGGCACAACCTTCCACTCCCCTAGAGGTCCTAGAATAGCACGCTAGCACTATTGTAGCAGGATTGGAAGAAATTTGAGGTGCAGTGCAATATTGTACCACTTTGTTGGAGCAAGCACTTAAGGTCCCCACAACTCTACAGGAGGACCCCAACATCCAACGCCTGGAGACAGAGGCGTTAGAACTCCAGTAGCAATACAATAGTGTCCGAGGAACTGCGTAGACAGTAGTCCTCACTCAATGGCTTGCGAGGATGAAACAAGCTAAGGCACTGAAGGAGCAAGTGGATGCAACGCGACATAAGGAGGTAGTTCTCAAAGTGCGCATCTAGACGTGGATCAACAAGGCTTTCACTATCACGGCAAACATCGAAGGAAATCTCGTGCACATACAGGGGATGCACATGTTAATGCATAGAAGCACCCCAGACATGGAGGTCTCAAAATAGAGGATGCAATAGATTCAGCAAGCAACGGCTTAATGCACTGTCGACGTCAACATAGTTCGAGAATAGTTGGAGGAACTTTGTGCCAAGAATGCTGTGTCGACAGAGGGACTCGAGGGCGAGTCACGATGTTTGTGTTGGGGGCTTGTTGGGCATGGAATCCCCCAAGGCATGTTTTGGGGCTCAAAGCCCATGTTTTGACTGAATGATGTTGTAAAGACCTATGAATTGCGGGTGCGGAAGTATGTTAGAGTCATAGGGTTGTCCGCCCTAGTTTGTAATGTAATGTTGGCCTACTCATGGTCCACAGACCATGGGATTATATAAATAGAGCGAGGCTCTCAGTGTAAAAAGGAGAACAAGTCTAAGTAAGTGAGTCACAAGTGTCTAAGTGTGTCTTGGGTCGTAGAGTAGGGGAAGGCTCTACAGCTTAGTGCACAGAGGCCTAGTAGTCCGCAACTGAGTGCGCAGGGTGGAGTCGAGTCTGTAACCGAAGAAGGAAATAATAAAGAGAATTTTTATCTCAATTCTGTGTATTTTTTCTTGGGTTATTACATGTCTGATATAAATTGCAAATATATTGTTTATTTACTTCACGCACCTGTATGAGTGATTTATATTGCTAAGTACACTTTACACATGCAAGTAAGCTAAGTTAATAAACTAATAGCGAAATACTAGTAAAGGCTTGGGTAATAACAGGGTTTGGCCCTCAAGTAAGACTGTGTGAAGGTAGCATCTCAGGCTGCAAGGTATGGTTAAGTGCGAGCAGTGACATGTGCGCAGGGTCAAACTGCAGACCACTTGAACTCATTAGACATCTCCAGGGTGCGGAAACTTGGTTCTAGCACCCTCCCATACTACTTCGGGTGAGACCTCAGTCAATGCTCTATAGAATGTTGTCGAAAGGGCCAATAGTACCTAGATTTGTTTGGATAAATCACCTCTGAACCTGGATCAGGCCCCAACAACATAGTGTTGTTTGGGCTTGGTCTATCCACCGACATGAAAAACATCAATTCTCTGTTAAAGTGGCCAGGTTCAGAGAAACAATGATTCTTTGCATTATCTACCATTTTGAGATTTCAAACGAACGGTTTGTTTTAACTATTCGATAAAGTTTTCCCAATTTGAAAAGGTTTGTGGTCGTGCCTTATTTAGGCCCTAGAACCTCTATTAGAAAACACCCTTTTTCTTAACTTGGCCTTTGGTTAGAACTGCCCAGGTTTTGAGAGATTTGTCCACCAACTTATTTAAAGGACCATTTGAGTCAGAGGAAAGGGGGAGAGCAGAGAGCAACATAGGTTTGCAGAGAATGATAGTGGCACCTGCTCCTGGCAAGTGGCTAGAACAGTTCCTCAACGATTCAGGAGGATCCGAGAAGGTAGGAGAAGGGCTGATTATCCGAATGTGGTGTTTAGATAGGTGTTTTTGCACTATTTTTTGCTAGGAAGTCAATGGTGTTGTTTGTTTCTAGAGCTGGGCTCTCCATATGCCGGCTATATTCCAGATTTTAGGTATAAGGATTTTATGTAGAAATCTGCTTGTACTTCTCTCTTTTCATGCCACTTAATAAAAGAAGGCATCCCCACTGCTGCATGTAGTCCAAATTGGATGAACTCCATAATCAAATCTTTGTGCCATGATCTTCTGTGATGATGTCTCTTTGTCTTCATTTTTCATGCTTATGTTTTTATTGTTTTTAAGTGTTGTAACTCATGTCAATTCTGATGCATCTTTAAGTGAAAAAAAAAAAATCATAGATCATACATGAAGGGACGACAACAACTCAAGAGGAGGGAGAAGCTCCACAATGACTCCAATATCCCACTGCATAGTGTAGCATTGGACCCTATTACAAAATTATCACAAAAAGAGGCAGAACTCACTAGTGGATGCAAATTGCAAAATCCAAGAAAGTAGAGGATGTGGGCCTCGTGGAGGAAAAAGTGCAAGAAATGAGAAAGGGATAGAATAATTTAATGCTAATGGAGTTTTTCATGAAAGAGAAACTATAGTTAGAAAAAAACAGGCTAAGGGAGCAGCTATAGGAAAAGGAGGTACAACTTACCACCATGGAAAGTTTGTCCATGAAGCCATCTAATGCAGGAAACCATTCAAATCATATTCCATTGAACTAAGGAAGGTAATTTCATGAAAATAAGAACAATAGGGAAAAAAGTTGGATAGGTTGCTCAGAGGATGAGCAGCGGTTTCAATAGGAGGGTATGACGAGCCTCCAAATTAGACACAAATTAAGGTCCATATAACATTTCCTAGGTACATAAAAGATATATTAAATCTCTTCTTCTACACTTAATAATGTTTTTTTAGCTTTAATATGTTCTTAGGAAGGTTTAGAGATAGTTTTATATTATGTGCCGAATATTATTTATTCGTGTAGAATATTGTGAGAATATTAGGCAGATTATCAAGATTTGGAGGAGGCTATAATCTAGGGCCTTGCCCCCTGCTATAGGAGGATAAATATTGGATAATAAATTAACAAAATATCATGAAATTATTGACAAATGTTGGAGCTCCATTGAGTGAGAAAATCTAGGAATGTGTTCCCTACCTTTTAATGGAAATTCCTAGTGTTGGGAAGTAGATCCACTTTTTGAGGGATTTTAGAGGGGAAGATGCCTCTTTTCAATGAGAATGCTTCCTCATCACTTTTTATAAGTACCAATTCAGATTTTCCTCTAGAGGAATGTATTTCTTAGTCTTCTTGTGGAAAAAACTTGTTATTTAGCAGCTCCACTTTCATTTTTAGTAGGGATGTACTTGGATTGATTCAAATAATGAAGTTTGGTGCTATTTTTAGCTTCTAAAACTTGCTTTCTTTAATAGGATATTGAGTATACTTGGGCTTGGCCATCCCAGGAGCCCCAGATCCCTCTTGTACAATATATTTGTTTTCTTTTAATGTCTTTTTCACTTGCATCTTTTATTTTTTCATTTATTATTCATGCTTCTTTTGTTGTAGGTCATATTGATTAAATGATTGAAGTGAGTTGTTTTTAAAGTTATTTACAAATTCTCAAGCATGATTCATCCTTAGAACATCTTTGAAAATCCATATTCTACTTGGGTTGGTTTACTAGTTGACAAATCTAGAATTTCTGGAAGTCCCTTGTATCAAAATAGTAGTACTTTTTTGCTATTTTTTATAATGTGTTAATCATATTCATTTGAGTTTATTCCACTTTTATTGGGTCATAAAAACATTAAATTTAATAACAAAATTTACCCCATATCATTTGCACTTCGTTATGTTAGGCATTTGGTAGGTTATCTAGCTCACTAGTTCTTGAATTTTCGGTTTTTAGACTAGTAATTTTCTGTTATTTTTTAGCACGTGTTAATAGGGGTATTTTGGAGTGATTCCACTTGGAACGAAGTCCTAAGAAATACTACTTAATAAATAAAAAAATTCTCATCTCATTTTCATTTGATTTACTTGGGTATTCGACAAGTTATCTCACTCTTGTTGCAATCCTTCCACTCCTATAGCAGTCATGTAGCACTCGTATAGCACATGTAAACTTGACCATAGCTGCTCTAAAATCTAGGTTTTATCTGTTAGGCTTGAATAATGATCCCTATACCACTTAGGGCTTTCCTTTTTACCCCTACAACACATCTCAACAATTTGGGTTAATGGATAGATTTATGAATTGAATAACAAAATAATGATTTCCTTGATTTCCACGTGAAGTATCTAATGAACTTTGTCAATTGATCTAACCAATCTGGAATGCATTGATTTATTACATTCTCTTTCCTTCACGCATGTTATAGCAGTTTAATTTATTTATTCTTAAGCTAGGGTTTGTATTTCAAGCACTATTATTTCTATTCTGTGGACTAGGTTTCCTTTTCAATGCAACTTTTACATTCTGCAATTAGGCTAGTGTTTGATTTCATGATATTCAATTCATTGCATCAAATCAATGAAATAATGACACATTTCATGTTTCATATACAGCGTCAACACCTCTTAAGTTTGTACGAAACCCAGGTTGATAATTTAAGTTGGTAGCCTTGGGAGTTGTAACATTCTTGTTGCAATACTGAGGCTCATCAATTATCATCATAACTTTATATGTAAACATAGTTCTCAATATGAATACAATGTTCGATTTTTCTTTCCTAGAAAAAAGGTGGGAATGAATCTCAATGTTTAAGAATCTTGTTACATGTTTTTTTTTAAATGTATATATCTATTTAACTCTTATATTATTTTAATAATAATAATAATAAAGTTACAATTTAATTATTTTTAACTATTATTTTTTTAATCTTGATAATGTAAGATGTATGATGAGGTAAGTGTTTTTTATCTCCACTTAGTTTATATGGTTATCCTATTTTATTTATATTATATGCCTTCAACAAATTTCAATCATGAAAGACTCTTTTTGTTAAAAATAGCAACAAGAAATTCCAATTTAATTTTTCCTTGAATTAAATCAAAATTCTATCCTCATAGCAACTTGCAATAGTTAATTAAGTTAAATTGACTTAATTGAATTAGGAAATTCGAGTTGGAAGTCTATCTAGAGTCATTTAGAGTGATCCCTAGATTTTTGGGGCTCGAGTTGAGCTCTTTTGAGTTGTAATTAGATAACTTAGTCTAACTGAGTTATAGTTAGCTAAACTAGTTCTAATGTTGGAGGAACTAGTAGGAGCCTAGTAGTGGGGAACTATACCATTGCATCTTCAGTGCCACACCAGTTAATTGAAGATTCACTCATAAATAACTCACGCATGTCAGTTCAGAGGAAGACCCTGTTGAGATTAGAGTTCAGGGACAATGTATTATCAGTTGTATAATTTTCCAATTTGTACATATGGTGCATGAAATCAGTTGAGGGCTTATGGATGGATTGCATAATCATGGGTGGAGAATTTCCCAATTAAATATGGGCTAATTCTCTCAGGAATTAAGAAAGAAACTAGGGGCTTGGCATGCATTAGAATTGGCTAAGTGTTGGCTTAAGGTTGTTTATGAAGTAGAGAAATAGATTTTACTTGTGCAGGAATTGTCCGGGTTGAGAACACATTGTATTTTCTTCTTAGATATTTTGGTTAATGCAATATAGGTAGTCAGGGTTTTGAGAAAAAAAATTCCCCAAAAAAATATTGTGTTATGTGCGATTGATATTCCTCCTTTTCTACTTATATTTTTCATCAATCAATTTTGGTTTCCGCTAAAGAGTAGAGTAGATTCATGTATTGTGCTTTAGAATATCATATAAGTTGTTGAATCTACAAGTAAAAATATAGATGGTATCAGAGCTAAAGACAGTATGGAAGAGGAGAATTCAAGTTTGTTGTGGAGGTGAAAATCGAATTTGCAAGTTCATACTTCAAAGCAGAAATATGTCATTCTATGGTCTGTGACTTGAGTATGCCCTGGAGGGAAGCTCAAATTCAATATCTTGGAAGGAAAAGATGGAGGCAATGCTGGAAGACAATGACCTCAAGGAATTCATAGATCATGACATTCCTAAGCCTCCAACATATGATGTTAAAGATATGGATGAATGGAAAAAGTGTGTGGAAAAAGAGAGAAGGATTATAATGGAAGGAGTTAAAGATCACATTGTCTCGAGTCTTCACATTAAGGACACTCCATACTCAATGTGGAAGGCATTGACGAACTTGTTTAAAAATAGCAGTGACCATGGGAAGTTGGAACTGAAGGAAAAACTCAAAAATATCAAGATGGAGAAGGGCGACTTAATTCCAAAGTACTTAACCAAGTTCACCCATTGTTAGGATGAGATTGGAAGTGTCAAGATTATTGTTGTCGAAGATGATATGGTGAGCCTAGCACTTCTAGGACTTCCCAAGAGCTGGCACAGTTACCAGGACTCAGTTAATGGGAGGGAGAAGCTACCAGATTGGGAGCGGTTGTGGTCAGATTTGGTATAGGAAGAGATTCGACAGAAAACCAGAGACGGATCCTCATAAAATAATCATGATTAGGAGAATTGTGCCTTAGCAGGTAAGGCAAATAAATGGAATGGAAAGTCTTCCCATTTAGATTCTTTTCAAGGTGACAAGAAGAAGGACATGTCGAAATTCAAGTGATTTCACTGTCACAAGCTGGGACATTTTTCCACAAAGTATCTGCTCAAGAAGGTCGATAAGAAACCCTCAGGAGGAGCACCAGGTGAGGCTCTTGCCTCATAATTTAAACTGAACTTTACCCTTGCCGCTTGTATGTTGTCATCGATGATGGGTAGTGTATGGTACCAATATAGTGGAGCTTCTTTCCACATGACTGGTAACAAATAAATCTTCAATAACTTGGAGGAGAAGGACCTCCAGATGCATACCGAGATGGGTGATGATGAGAGGTATAGTGCTACTGCTCTTGGTATAGTTACCTTCTAGAGGGAGTCGGGTTCTCTACACACTTTACGAGATGTAATGTATGTTCCTTGTTTGAATAATAACTTGGTATTTGTTTCCATGTTGGAGGATAGAGGCTATGATGTGATATTTAGTAAGGGAAAGGCATTCCTTCGTCACATAGCCACAAGACAGGTGAAGAGGATATGGGTTTAAGTGAAAAATCTCTAAGAAGTTGGAGGTAGAAGATTTTGATGCCTTTAGCACAAAAGTAGAGAGGGTGTAGAGTTGAGACATCAGTGAGTCATGGCATATGAGATTTGGTCACTTTCACCAAGGTGCTTTGAAGATCATGCAACAAATTTCTATTGGTCTTCCCAAGGGTACACTTGAGTAGGTAGACACATGAAAATGGTGTAACTTGGGAAAATACGCCAAAGATTCCTTTCATGAAAAATTCATTCGAACACAGGCGATCCTTAATCAAGTCCATTCATATGTGTGTGGACCATTCTCGACAAAATCTGTGGCCAAACATAGGTACTATGTTATATTTGTTGATGGTTTTTCTCGTAAGTTTTGGATCTTCTTCTTGTAGAAGAAAGATCGAACTTTTGCAAATTTTTGTGAATTTAATGCACTAGTCCAGAAATATATTGGCAAGAAGGTTAAAGTTATCAAGAGTGATAACGGTGGAGAGTATGTGTCGAATGAGTTTAAAAAATTATGTGCAGCATAAGGCATTTGACGAGAGCCGCTGGGGTGGCTGAAAGGAAAAATAGAAGCATTGTAGGAGCAAAACGAGCGATGTTGCATGATCAGATCCTACCACTAAATTTGTGGGGTGAGGCATGCAACACAACTGTTTATTTGCAGAACAAAATCCCTCCTCAAATTCTTGGGATGAGTACACCATAAGAGGCATTTTCAGGGAAGAAACCAGATGTGGGACACTTTAGTATTTTTGGTTCATTAGTCTACTGTCGTGTAACCAAAGATGCACGAAAGAAGCTTGAGCCAACAACACAGTTGGGGATAATTGTGGGGTACACTGATATACCTCACAATTATCGAGTGTACCTACTAACCAACAGGATGAAAATGGTTCGCAGAGATATAAAATGCAATGAAGAGAAGGCCATGATATGTTCCCTTGAGAGGGAGCTTTAGCTACATGCGGTTGAGGAGCTTCTAGTTCCTAAGGAGGAACCTAAAGATGATGTGGAGAAGCCACATGTAGAGGATGAGGGAGTGGAGACGCCCACTCATGCAGAGTCTTCCAGAGATGAGATAAATCACACCAAAGAGGTTGGCATGTAATTTCATGATGCTAGAGAGAATGTGGGAGCACCCACATCATAGCGCAGGTAGAGGAGGTCACCGGAGAGATACACTGGCTACATGGCACTGATGAGCAGATGTGTAGAGGTTGAACCATCCTCTTTTGAGGAAGCAATGTAGTAACTAGTTTGGGTTGATGCCATATTTGAGGAATATGACTCCATTATCAGGAAAAGTTTTTGGGATGTGGTCCCAAGAGTGGTGGACAAGTTAGTGGTGAGTTCCTGATGGTTTTATAAGGTAAAGCAAGCATCATATGGTAGTGTGTAGAAACACAATGCCAGGTTTGTGACCCAAGGTTTTTATCAGGTGGAGGGGATTGATTACGATGAGACATTTTCTCCTGTTGCAAGGTACTCATCAATCAAATCCATTTTGGCACTGTCAGCATAGATGGGATGGAAGATACATCAGATGGATGTAAATACAACATTCCTTAATGACATGATTGAGGAAGAGGTGTATATTGAGTAGCCTGAAGGATTTTAGACCTTCAACAGAGAGTCGCATTTGTACCAACTCAAGCGAGCGTTGTATGGACTGAAATAAGAACCTCATTCTTGGTACACTAGGATCGATAACTATTTCACCCGGTTGGGCTTCACCAAAAGTGAAGCAGATGTGAACCTTTACCATATTTTGGTTGAAAATAAATTGTTGATTATTGTTTTATATGTCGACGATTTGATTCTAAAAGGTGAGAATAAGTTTATCAAATCTTGCAAAGAGGATCTTGTAATAGATTTCGAAATGAAGGACTTGGGGATCAAGCAATACTTTCTAGGCATGGAAGTATGACAAGGTGATGAGGAACTTTTTTTCTCTCAGGGAAAGTATTCCAATGAGATACTGAAAAGGTTCCACATGGAGAGAAGTAAACCCATGGAGACTCCTCTAGTAGGTAACTAGAGGAAGGAGGATGCTACTTCCAGTGAAGTAGTGGAGGCTACTATTTACAGGAAGATTGAGGGTTCATTCATGTATTTGGTGAACACATGAATAGACATGTGTTATGTAGTTAACCAACTTATTCAAGTGACGGTTAAGCTGGTTAAGTTGTATTGGAAGGAAGCCAAACATGTGTTGAGATACCTCAAAGGCACTACTCAGTATGGTTTATGGTACAGATGGACCGAGGGAGTGAAGCCTCAAGGCTTAACTGATGCAAATTGGGTAGGCAGTCCATCTGATAGGAAGAGCACATCAGGTGGGATCTTTAATATTGGGTCAGTAGTTGTTTCTTGGTACAGCAGCAAACAAAGATCAGTTGCACTTAGTTCAGCAGAAGAAGAGTACATGGCTACTAGTCAAGTAGCTTGTGAGGCTATCTAGATGAGGAAGATTCTTGTTGGTTTGTTTGGTTAGCGGATGGATCCAACTGTGATTTAATTTGACAATCAGAGTTGTATCAAACTGTCTGAAAATCTAGTTTTTCATGATTAGTCCTAGCATATTGATATCTGATATCATCATCTTCGAGATTGTGTGCAGAGGAGAGTTATGTTGTTGGAGTACATTCCCACAGAGGAGAAGGATGTAGATATTTTTAAAAAGGCATTGTCAAGATGCAAATTTGAGTTTCACAAAGGCAGGATTAGGGTAGAAGATAATCCCTTTCTTGTTGAGAGGGAGTGTTAAAAATAGCAACAAGAAATTCCAATTTAATTTGTCCTTGAATTAAATTGTGAATTAAATCGAAATTTTATTCTCATAGCAACTTGTAATAGTTAATTAAGTTTCATTGGCTTAATTGACTTAGGAAATTCCAGTTGGAAGTCTATATAGAGTTATGTAGATACATCCCTAAATTTTAGGGGCCCGAATTGAGTTCTTTTGAGTTGTAATTAGATAACTCAGACTAACTAAGTCATAGTTAGTTAAACTAGTTATAATAGTTGGAGGAACTAGTAGGGTCTAGTAGTGAGGAAGTGCACCAATGCATCCTTAATGCCATACCAGTTAACTGAGGATTCACTCATAAATAACTCATGCATGTCAGTTCAAAGGAATACACATTCGAAATTAGAGTTCAGGGACAATGTACTATGAGTTGTATAATTTTCCAAGTTGTACAGATGGTGCATGTAATCAACTGAGGGCCTATGGATGGATTGCACATTCATGGGTGGAGAATTTCTATATTAAATATGGGCTAATTATCTCAGGAATTTCACAAGGAAGTGGGGGCTTGGCAGGCATCAAAATTGGCTAAGTGTTGGCTTGATCTGGTTTGTGAAGTAGAGAGATAGGTTGTACTTGTGCAGGAATTGTTCAAGTTGAACAAGCATTGTATTTTATTCTTAGATCTTCTAGTTAATGCAATATAGATATTCGAGGTTTTGAGCAGTTGCTTTCCCCAGAAAAATATTGTGTTATGTGGGATTAATATTCTTCCTTTTCTGCTTATTGTTTTCATCAATCAATTTTGGCTTCCGTTGAAGAGTAGAGTAGATTCTTGTCTTGTGTTTTAACATACCACATAAGTTGTTGAATCTACAAGTAAAATTCTACACTTTTCAACATGTGGCTATATTTTTTCGTTATGATGGAATATCAACGCTCTATAATTAACATTTATGCATCATAATTATTTATCACACTAATAAGTGTGTCTATTTTGGAATAGGTTTCTAAAATTTTAATTTAATTATCAATAAATTCTTTATGGAATATTTTTGGTAGCAATTAAGATATAGGGTTGAGATTTATCTCAAAGATAGTTATGCCCTTTATTTTTCAAATTAAATTTAAAAATGTTATAAAATAAATTAAAATTTTAGATATATAATATATATATATATATATATATATATATAGAAGAGAGAGAGAGAGAGAGAGAGAGAAGAGAGAGAGAGTTATAAATTTTTGGCATGTAGTATTCATAAGCCATGGTATTGTACAAATCCTATCTACAAGTTAAGAATATTCATGTTAAAATGGGGGTAAATATCCATGGCTAAGAATCATGTTACAATTTTTTAAATGTATATATGTTTAACTCATATATTAATTATTTTTATAATTGAATATAATAATAATTTAAAATAAACCCATGCGACTTAGAGCAGATGGTGACAGGGTGTTTTGTTAAGGCACTCCATGGTGTAAAATGTCAATAATTCCAAAATCCGTCAGAAAAAATGCAACCATGCTAACGGTTGGTGTGGCCCAAGCTGGGTGTGACCTCCGAGTGATTTTGATGGCTTAGTTATTTTTTATGATTTTTTGAATTTTGGTATTGTGAGATGTATATAAGACAAGGCTAATAGTTGTGGTGCAGCATAGTCCCCGCCTCTAATGTTATTTAATTGATTCTCTTTGCATGAATATTTCCTCACATTGAAAGCTCTGGTCACTTTCGCATATAGCTTTTTTTGTACCCAATAACGCCTTTCAATCAACCTTATTATTAATTGATAAATATGTTGGCATTAAAGGATTTTATTGCTAATATTTTAGTAAGTGATTGATGTATACGATATTATTGGTAATATTTTAAGTGTAAATCATTATTATCTTCGTATTCCCAAATATGTTTAGGCTCTTGTGTGGAAGTGTGCAGCAAGTTCATTGTGTGGAGAAATCTTTCTTACACAATGAAAGCCCTGACCACTTTCGTATTCAATCAGCCATTGACGTTGGAAATTGTTATTAATTGATAAATACATTTGCATTAAAGGCTTTTGATGTTAATATTTTGGTACGAAACTAACATATATAATATTATTTGTCATATTTTCATTTTAAAAATTGTTTATCTTCATCTTTGTTTAGGGTCTTATGCAGAAGTGCTCTTTGTGCAGATCTCCACAATTTGCACTAAAAGTTGTTATTGCTTATATTTTTGGTAATATTTTAGTTTTAAATAATGCATATCTATATATTCCCTCTTTCTCAAAGAACCCTTCTGAGATCTTGGTATTTTATAGATATCAGTAGTCAATTAAGTAAAAGTTGTGCGCAGTGTACACAAAGTTTTGTACAAAACCACATTTCATCGAGCATAAGCTTTGATGTTTCTTATTTAATGTTTATTAAATTCCTTATTGTAATAAATTAATGTTGCTTATTTAAAAGAAAATAGTAATTTTTATTAGACTTTTTGTATCCCCAATGAAATCTCTCCACTCACTGAAACTTATCCACAGGAAGCTTTCCTCCTAAGCACAAATGTGAGTGAATACCTCTTGCAGACCGAGTGCGGTTTCCAAAGTCCAACAAAAAAAACTTCTTTTGCACTAAATACTTTGTTGGTCAATTGATTAAAGGTTGTGCTCTCCACACAGTAAAATCTTTGTTTGTATTTATCTCTATATAAATAGACATATGTGTGGAACTATAGAGGAAATCCATTATGCAGAGGAAGCTTTCAAGCTTTCATCATGCGAACCTCCACACTTGGCACAGTCATAGGATTTTTGCATAATCCAAGCATGCTTACACTCATAAACAAGTTATTTAATCATAAAATTTACAAAAATTACTTTTTTGCATGTTCACACCTATAAACAATGTTGGTCCCCGCTACTATGTTGTTAGCTCACTTTAGGAAGAATTGGAGAAGTGTTACACAAATCTCTGCATTTTGCACTAAAGGCTTTCATTGCTAATATTTTAGTATTCAAACATAATCCATTTTTTCTATTCACAATAAAATTGTTTATGCTTATATTATTGATAATATTTAATTGTAAATAATGTATATGATTGTTATTTAATTAATTTTGTACAAAATCATATTTCATTGAGAAAAAACTTTGTTTATGGGATGCACGGGAGTGCGGAGAAGGTTCGTTGTACTAAGGAAGCTTTCAGGATTTCATTATGTGGATCTTCTCACTCCGCATTGAAGTCTTCATTGCTAATATTTTAGTATCAAAACATAATCCATATTTTCTATTTCCAATAACATTATCTATGCTTATGGATGAGGCGGGATTAGGAAGGGCAATTTATTTCCTTGATGAAGAAATAGAGATCAAATTTGCATGGGAGTTTGGGAAACCATTCAATAACCAGGAAAAGAATTAGCACTTTGGGAGGGTGTGAAGTTAGCACTAGCAAGAGGCATTCACCAAATCTCTGTAATGGGATATTCGATGTTAATCATTCAAAATTCTCACTAAGTCAAAGACTCCATTGAGAAATATTTGCTTCCTTTGGATACTAGGATTAGAAGACAAATTCAAAAATTTGATTCCTTCTCATTTTTCCATATTAAAAGAGAATAATAAAATTGCAGACGAGCAAGCCAACAAAGGGGAACGTCTTCAAAAAGGTGTTCTTCTCCTAGATCGAGGAGTTCCATCATTCATTACATTCCATGAAGCCCAAATGGTATACTAAAATGGAGGCAGGGGATACATTAATCCTCAAGTTAAGTTGGAATGATCGGGCCCCGAGACCTGTCATGGTCTTAATTAATAATATAGTCGAGTCATCAATGATCTTCTTCGAGCGACGACTCTCAATATTGATAACATGGACAGAATACCCCTCGAGGTGGTTAACGGAGAAGGATATTGTCACTTGCAAGAATAGTTGTTTTCATCAACATGTGAATTCACCATGGGATATAAAACCATTCAACCCAGTACCTCGTCCACCTGTTTGCAGATGGATGGAATGTTGGGTGAAGGATATGTTGCAAGATGTAAGTGAAATTAGAGGGAAAATATGGTTCAAAGACATTCAATGTAATACGATGACAATGGGGAAAGGAAGTAGAAACATTCTTGGCCATAAATGGAAAGCGATAGAGATGGAGCTACTCAAAATTACAATGAAATTTCATCTATCAGCTAGCATGGCCTCTCCAAACGTTGAAGGTGGTGGAAATTTCAAATCGGTTCAATCTATGATCATACTAGAGGATAGCCTTGCCAAATTGGATAGAGTCAGGGAGAAGATTGTGGTGGAATCACAATCACATTTCTCTCTGATAATGCGGGAGCTAGAGGCATTAAGGGAGGATGTGGAGTGACTCATGTTAATGGTGGAAACCTTGGCCACCAAATTTGACAATTTAAGTACAAAGATGTATCGAATAGAGGTGAAAATTGAATCGAATGTTGTAGGCATCCTCAATGATGTCTTTGAACTACATCCTTCCTCCCTCTCACAGAGCATACCTTCTAGATGAGCCTGAGCAGCAGATGAATCCAAAAATTCCAATGCAGTCAGTGGAGGAAAATGGGAATGTAACAACAGACAGTGCACCACCAGGAATGTAGATATATGTTAGAAACTTTCTTTTTGTTTAAATTTTATATAAAATAGTAGTATATAGTGGCATATTTTGGATATTATGTAAGATAATTCATGTCAAAGGCATAATTGGCCATAGGTAGGGTAGCAGCAAACTTATTTTTGAATAGTTTTAGAATTCAATAGATGATGAACAATCCATGTATGTAAGGGTAATAGCCTGTTTATCATATTGATCATTATAAGCTATGTTTCTTAAAAAAAACATTGTCTATATTTATATTATTGATAATATTTTGGTTGTAAATAATGCATACTATTTTTATTTAATTGATTCATTGTACAAAGGAAGTTTTCAAGCCTTCATTGTGTGGATCTCCACACTTCACATTGAAGTATTTCATTGGTAATATTTTAGTATTAAAACATAATCCATAATTTTTATTCATAATGAATTGACTCACTTCGTTTTAGCACACAACACAATATATTTAGCACTTTGGTCTATGCAATCAAGCCCCAATTCTTTCCGCACAATGAAAGCTTTGGGCACTTTTGCATATGGCTACTTCTCTACTCAATAATGGTTTCCGGTCATCTATTGAAAACATATTACAATTAAAATATCCCTCTGCACTTTCCTCATTCGACACAATTTGCGCACATCCCTCATTCTACAAATGCATTTGTTCTCTACATAACCTCTGCACACGTATAACATAGTACATTATTAGTACTAATTTCCTTTTTTTATTTACAAATGCTTTTGACATTATGTGGAATGAAGATTGACATAAAATATTGTTAATGTTTTAGTAAGTGGTTGACATATATGATATTACTGGTAAAATAATGCTTATCTTTGTATTTTCAAATATTTCAAATATCTCTTTGTTTAGGCTCTTGTGCAGAAATCCGCACTTTGCACTAAATGATTTTATTGCTATTATTATTGGTAATATTTTAGTTACAAATAATGAATCTCTTTGCATTCCCTCTTGCTTGAAGAGCCCTTCAAAGATATAGATCCTTTATAGATATCAATAGTCAATTAAGTAAAATTTGTGCAGAGTTCAGACAAAGTTTTGTATAAAAACACATTTTATTGAGCAGGAGCTTTGATGTTTCTTATTTAATGATTATTAAAGTCTTTATTGTAATAAATTAATGTTTCATATTTTAAAAAAATAGTAATGTTTCTTATTTCATGTTTATTAGACCTTTTGTATCCCTAATGAAACCTTTATCCACACTAAAAATCTATTTGTCGAAAACTTTCCACCTAAGCACAAATATCAATGAACACCTCTTGTAGACTGACTGCGGTTTCTGCACTCCAGCAAAATCAACTTCTTATGCACTAAAGACTTTGTCGATCAATTGATCAAATGATTTTTTCTCCACACAGTGAAAGCTTTGTTTATGGTTATTTTTGTGTAAATAGGCATATGTGCAGAATTGCGGAGGAAGTTTATTGTGATCACAAAATTTACAAAAAATACTTTTGTTTATGTCGACACTTATAAAGAAGGATGGTCCCCACTACTATGTTATTATCCCACTTTAGAAAGAAATGCGAAGTGCAGAAAATAACTTTCAAGTTTTCATTGTGTAGATCTCTACATTGAAGGCTTTCATTGCTAATTTCTTAGTATTAAAAGATAATCCATGTTTGTCATTTGCAATAACATTGTTTATGCTTATATTATTGATAATATTTTAATTTTAAATCATGTATACTACTGCTATTTAATTGATTATGTACAAAATCACATTTCATTGAGTAGAAGCTTTGTTTATGGAATGTACGGAAGTGTGGAGAAGGTTCATTGTGCGGAGGAAGCTTTTGGGATTTCATTGTGTGTATCTTCACACTTTGTATTGAAGCCTTTCATTACTAATATTTTAGTATCAAAACATAATCCATATTCGTTATTTGCAATAACATTGTCTATGCCTATATTATTGATAATATTTTAGTTGTAAATAATGCATACTATTGCTATTTAATTGATTAATTGTACAGAGGAAGCTTCCAGATCTTCATTGTGTGGATATTTGAACTTCGCATTGAAGGCTTTCTTTGCTAATATTTTAGTATTAAAACATAATCCATATTTGATATTCACAATGAACTGTCTCACTTCATTTTATCACACAACATAGTTTATTTAGCATTCTCGTATATGCAAAGGAGCCCAAGTTCTTTCTGCACAGTCAAAGGTATGGGAACTTCCGCAGATAGCTACTTCCTTACACTATAACGCTTTTTGGTTAGATATTAAGAACATATTACAATTAAAATATTGCTCCGCACTTTCCTCTTTATGCACAAGCATTTGTTCTTTGCATAAGCTCTACACACACATAATGCATTGCACTATCAATACTAATTTTCCTTTTTTTGTGGCATGTTGTTATCTTATTTAATTTATAAATTCTTGAAACATTGGCATATTATGGGTCGTAAACACGAAACATCATACCATTCTTCATCAATTGGCATATTGTCCACAAATATTTTACTAATAATTTTGTTCTTGCCGAATAAAGTTCTCTATGCACCCTCATTCTCCCATACATATCGTGTCTTGTGCATTGTAAAAACTATGCACAATGAAACATAATAATATTATAATTTTAAATGTGTTCATAGTTAAAGTAATTAAAGTTCCCTTTTCATCCCCATAAAAGGATTTCTTTGTGAAAATATTTGCACATGACACTAAAGGCTTGTATTGCAATTTTTTTTGAAATATTTTAGTTGTAAATAATGAGTATCTTTGTATTTATTTTTTGTTCAAAGAGCCCTTTGGAGATCTTGGTATTTTATAGATATCATAGTCAATTGAAAAAAGGTTTTGTGGTATGTGGACAATTTTTTATACAAAGCTTCATTTCATTGAGCAAAAGCTTTATTTATGTTTATGTTCTTGAAATTAAGCAGATTTTTGGAAGTGCATACAAGGTTTATTGTGCGTATTTTTACTAATATTTTAATATTGAAACGCAATCCATATTTTTCATTCACAACAAGATTGTTTATGCTTATAATATTAATATTATTTTAATTGTAAATAATGCATATGTTTGTATTTTCACATATGTTTCAAAGTAGGCACATGTGCGGAAGTGCGGAGGAGGTCCATTGTGCAGAGGAAGCTTTCATTTTGTGGAACTCACACTTATGCCATCACCAATCGCTCTCCCACTTGAAATAAATAAGGGGAAGAATTCTTATCAAAGGAACTAATAAGTTGATGGATATACTATATAATTGTAAGTAATATTTTAGTATTAAAAATGCATACTTTATGCTTATATTATTGATAATATTTTAATTGTAAATAATGCATATTTTCATATTTTCAAGTATGTTTCAAACTAGACACATGTACAGAAGTGTTGAGGAAGTCCGTTGTGCAGAGGAAGCTTTCATTCTGCGGATCTTTGCACTTCGCACTAAAGGTTTTTCTTATTAATATTTTAGTATTTAATAATGCATATTTGTTGTTCGCAATAACACTGAAGCAAGTGCTAGACTTATACGGTATTTTTGCTAATATTTTATTCATAAATAATGTGTATCTACATATTTGATTTTGTTGTAAGAGCACTTCAGATTATTTTTCATAATATAGAGATATCACTTGCTTATCAAGCACAACAATTTTCGCATCTTTGACAACAAGCTTTGTTTATGGCAATTTTTCTAAAATTAGGCACATGTGAGGAAGTACAGAGAAAGTCCATTATGCAGAGGAAGCTCTCAAGCACCCTTGTCTATGCAAAGAGCCTCGTTTTTGCAATAATGCCAAGAAAATCAGTGGACCTATGCAATATTATTGGCAATTTTTTAATTATAAATAATGTTTTTATCATCAGTATTTTAGTATTGAATAATCCATATTTATTGTTCGCAATATTTTAGTTATAAATAATGCAAATTTTTGTATTCCTAAATATCACTAGTCAATTGAGTAAATGTTGAATTGTTCTAGAATGCAAAGAACCTGTAATCACATTGATGTTTGGATCATTAGATGTGGTTATTTTTCTGAAATTATGCACATGTGCAGAAGTGTCGACAAAGTTCATTGTGCATAGGAATCTTGGAAGCTTTAGCTTTGTTTATGATTATGTTGCTGAAATTAGGCAAATGTGCAAAAGTATAGAGGAAGTCAATTTTGTGAAGGAATCTTTCAATATTTGATTCTACAAACCCCTACATTCTGCATTAAAGGATTTTGTAGTTTTTTTCTCAAAACATATGCATGAGTGCAAATTATGACTGTGGAAAAGTTCAATTCTAACATACATTTTTAGTTTTCATTTATCAAATTTAATATCACATATTATACTCATTATTTTTTAGTATAACATTAGTGTTTATAACATATTTTATTACGTAATTATTGTAGATTCTACTTGGGTAGTTGTAAGGGGCAGTGTGAGATCAACGAGACACATTGGTTGAAATTCCAAGCTCATCTGAAAGAGGTTGTTGCTAATTGGGCTATGCAAAGATATATTGTCATTAGTCATAAATTTTAGTTAAACCTTCAATTCCACACCTATTGAAATTCACCAACACATAGCTCATATGCTAGGTTGCACGCAAAGTGATATTTATGTGAATCAACCTAATTCTATTTCTTCGATGCCAAATTCAATCTAGTTTGAATGCTATTTTTTTACTAAATAGTTTCAAATTTATTTCTATTATGTTGTGCCTATATGAAAATGAAACATGGAAATTGGTAGTGTTATTCAACCATAGTTTTGTGGTGACGTTCAGAGAAAATTTTTTTCTGGAAATGCAATGATACTGCAATTTTTTCTGGATGCTAAAAGTTTTCATACACTGTTGCAGAGTTTATAATTGAAGCTTTTGCTTTGCAAAAAATCTTATAATAGTTTTGGAATGCTAGTTTTTAGCTTAATGCAAAACAACATAAACCATATGAAATTGTAAACCATCAACTAATTTACTTATTTTAGCTAACAAAGTTCATTTAATATTTGGATAATGCGACAAAGGCAAAAAGGCATTCAAGTCATGAATTGACATCTAGGATCTGAAATTACTTTTGCAAAGTAAAAGTTGACATATAGCAAGGTAAGTTTACATAGTAAATGTGCTAAAAATGTGTTATTTTTGTGAATAATTACATAAAATACTTTTATTTATTGGCAAAAGAGTTGTAGTTAATGAAAATATAATGTGGTTTACGATATTAATAAAATAGTATCTTGATATCGATTTCTAGAGCATGAAAGAAGGATTAATCATTAAAATTAATCGTGTCAATTGGACAATGTCAAATTGGAATTTAAGTAAAATGTATATGATTTAAACTAACAGATTTCATAATAGTATTTTCTGATTAAATATTAGGAAAACGAATGTTATCCACATTGATGACGATTATTGGCTAGTGGATATCATTAAAATCAATAGTAGTTAAATGTTGTTTCAAAACTTATATGTAAATTTGTGATTTAGATGCCATTATTTCATTATTTCCTCTAACGCATTATATATACACTTGTTGTCTGTAAAAATAATTTGTTAATGTTAATTTTATTCTAGACTCATTAGTAAGTTATATGCAATCGAATTTCTTTGTTGTTATGAAATTGTTATGTGTTTTTAGGTTTTTCTTTATAATTTGTATATTGTTTTTTGCATTTGTTATTAACAATGAAGAAATGGCCCAAAGAAATAATGGCATGAGCACAAAGGAAGAGGTACATGCAGAGAGCCAAGACATCTTATTGCTCAAGCAATATATTTTAATGCTTAGCAAATATATTTTAATGCTAATGGATAAAATACTATAACTTCAACAAATGCTTAGGCATCTCGAAGATGGACTAGATGTTGTAAGAACGTTGTTAGAAGAGATTTTACAAAACATGAACAGATGAATCAGTTCTTGATTCTGGAAGAATAATTAGTATAAATGTTATTGTCCCTAAATAATGGTTAATTAGTAAGGAAATCGCTACCAATTTTTACTATTTGTTGAACCAATTTTGAAATTCAGTCTATGTTAAATGCTATGTATTATAATATTTTCGATATATTTAAAGCAAAAAAACATATTGGACTATTCTGGATTACAAATATATGTATAAATGCAATATGTTTTATAAGTTATATGTTAATCTTGGTAACTCAGTCTATAAATTTGTTTCAACTTTATATGAAAATGACTTATTTAGATATTTGTTTAAATCTTGTATGGAATAGTTGTTTAAATAGAAAAAAAATACTAGGTTGGTTGACATTGTAATCAAAGAAAATTGTGATTGTAAAGTAATTCCAACAAAAATTACAACGTAACCAACTTGTAATATAGCCTGAGTAGTTATAGAACTTGTAAATTTGATAAATCAAGAAAACAATGTAAGAAAAAAGACTATTAAAAATAAAAATAAAGATAGCATAGTACAAAACATCGAGCTAGAACAAAAATAGTTCATTGGATTACGTTCATGTATAATGTCATACTAGAATTTGCATTGGTAGAAGAAACCATCTTGTTTGCTATGATGATTGCATTACTAATCTTGTTCACATGAGTATAGTATATCGATTGCTAATGTGAAATTAAATCCCAAATATTGAGTAAAATGAAAGAGTTGTTCAACAAAAAATAAAAAATAAAACAATTCCTGAACTAGAAACTTTGAGGCAATGTTAGGATTAATGAAAGGAGTGAGTATTGTGTCGTTACTAAATTGCTTAACAATGTAAACAAAGAATCATTTCATTGTATATGTACAACTATGTTTTGATGGTCTATTGTAAATGTGTCATGCATTAGAGAAATTTTGAGGTCTAAAATGGACCTCCTAAGGAACATTATAAAATAATAGTGAAAATAATAAAATAAGATTAGATTACATCATCAAATTTTAGAGTGAAAAAAGAAAAAAGAAAAAAATACTTGTTAACTTGTATTTTTAACTTATTTCCCTACGGTTTTACTAAAATTTTTAGTGGGAGCACTCATTGGATGCGGAATTTAATTCCTCATCCAAGGAGTACCCATGTTGCATACTTTCAATGGACCCTACTACATGAAAAATGATAAATACATGAAAAAATGTAATTGTAATCATGATTTTCATGTAGTCAGGTCAGTTGAAAGTATGCAACATAGGTACTCCTTAGATGAGGAATGAAATTTTTCATCTAATGAGTGCTCTCGCTCGAAATTTGAGTAAAACCATAGGGAGATAAGTTGAAAATATGAGTTGAATATATATATATATATATATATATATATATATATATATATATATATATATATATACTTTTTTATTCCAAACATGGTGAATCATCCCCCATAGTTGACATCATCATCTTGAATCATATTAGTTCTTATAAAGTTGATTTTGGTTGTAAATTTTTCTTTTGAGGCCCATTTTTAACCTCAAAATTTCTCTAATGGTGTCTCGAAGTTGATCAATATTTCAATAGCATATGTTTTATTTGCACAATATTTGTTGTAGGGAATTTGTCGTAGTGCAGGTAATACTCTTTCCAATTCAGTGCCCCTAAAAATACATTGTATTTCAGTGTTGCCACTTTCATTTATGATGCAATTTAAGTGATGAAAGAAAGAAAGCAAGAGGCATGCTTGCAAACGTTACAATAAAGCACAATTTTGTTCATAGTCCTAGTAGTTGTAATCGAAGTATTGCATTTGGCATACAATCTCTAATGGATTTGTATATAGGTTAATCGCTCTCAGGTTTCCTTGAAAATACTGTAAAATTGATATAGAAAACAAACGCTTAGTAACATGAAATCAAGTCTCTTTTTCATTTCTTGTTCTTTATCTATGTCTCTTTAAATAATATGATATAGCTTACCATGCATATTCCACTTGGCGAGGAAAGCAAGTTTCTTAGACTAACAACTTTCTTTCCTATGTTCAATGCACATATGAACGTCAATTGTTAAGTTCAAAAAACTCTTTCTTGTTTTTTAGCTATATTTTTTAGCAAGATCAATGGAAAAAAAATTGTTGCAAATCCCTTTGAATTGAAACACATGCCAAAACAAGTTTATTGTGTACTTGAACCTGTTACATATGCAACATCTATAAAAGAATACATGTAAACCATACAACATATGAACAATATTTTTTCCCCGAACATTGGGATATACAAACCTATGCATATGTAAATTGTTTTTTATTTCAATGAAAATTGGGTATTCTTCTAGGGAAAAAAAAAAAAAGAGATGGACAATAACTTCATAATAATAAAACATTCAAACAAAACAAAGCTTACCGTAGCCATGTCCTATTCTCCAATGTCATCTTTGATTTCCATTACATATTGCATTGTTTCGTGCATTACCGAAATTGCAATAGATGTGATTATGCCCACTGGAAATGCATCATCATTATGTGACAGATTTGCAGCCATCATGTTTGGAAAAACCTGATACTCTGCACAAACATGACAATTTTTTTCTACACTGCTAAAATTATTTAGGCAAATAGTTTTCTCACAATCACCATTATCATATTTATGCTTTGGATTAATTTCAAAATATTTAATAGGAACACTAGTATTTGCAACAAGCTTTGACTCATGTTGTTCGATTAACGGTGTTGGCACAAGCAATGTTATTGTCATTTCCACTTTTTTATATGTCAAGTCTACATAGAGTATTACTTTTAACTTATTTGCTTTGTCCAAAAAAATTCAACAACGCCACAAAAAATGTTCTCAGTTATATTGCAATTGATATCTTTGATCAACAATGGCATAGACTTGACTTCTTTTTTTCCTAGTCATGAGCATTGAATTGAAATAACTTTTTTATTTTTTTAGGAAATTTGAGAAAATAATTGAAAGACAAAGTGAAAAAAAGAGAGAAAAAATGTGATATAGAGTTAATTGAACATGTGCAAAAGCACCTATTTGTGTTTATTTCTGCACTAGTTTCTATCGCTTTTGTTTTGTTGATGCAGGAGCATCCAGACACCTCAATGAAAAAAAATTAGAGGAAGAATACAAGTGGACAACCACATGGACAGCTAGGCCAACCTTGAACAAGATTCGGTTAATGAATTAATTTTAGTTAAAAATTCAGTTAAAACTGAATGTATCTGAATGTATGTATAATAAGAAATGAAGGATTCATGAGTGAATCAAGAAAAGAGAGGAGAAAAACCTATGCATGAGAGAGAGGGAAAAATGTAGCTGCTGGAGAAATCTTGATTAAGGCTGAGCTGCCTTAAAATTGTAATCTGAGTTTGTAAATAATGAAAAATTCCTCTTTGTGAATTTATGTCTTTGTGTGTTTTTGTTTGAATCATTTTCCGGTTTTCCTTTTCGCTGAAAATGAAAGTGTGAATGCCGCAGAATAGGCATGTCAGTACGCAGGGTTTTCGATAGATTTTTGTGAAGGATTGAGTTCTGAATCCTGGCTATATATTATGAAGAGTTAAATTACTTGAAATTACAGAGAAGGAGGGCATGATGAGAGCCACCTCCAAATTGTGTTAAAACTTTGATGCGTTCACCATGGACAGTGCTACAAAGAGTACAGTCGGTTGATGATGTGGAGGACCAACTGTTGGAAATAATACTGAGAGGGGGGGGGGGTGAATCAGTATTATCACATTAATCAAACTTTTTCATTTCCATAACCAGATTCATATGTGCTACTTCCAAAACTTCTTATGATTAAGTTAATTGATCTTCAATGAGTGCATTAGAACATTATCAACCATATTATCAGTTAAC
Organism: Pinus taeda; assembly: GCA_000404065.3. Lineage (NCBI taxonomy): Eukaryota > Viridiplantae > Streptophyta > Pinopsida > Pinales > Pinaceae > Pinus > Pinus taeda. The sequence continues at coordinate 486,975 of APFE030017119.1, forward strand.
AGATGCAGTAACATAGAATAGATCATCACACATAAGGCACACATATGAACACCATGATATAAGGTGGAAACCCAATGCGGGAGAAAACCACCTGCTGCAAGTCATCTCAATCTTCTTCTTAATAAGAAAATCCTTTTACAATATTTTGTACTGGTGCAGCCTTATACCAGTACGGGAGCTACAACCCCCTTTGCTCTTGTACTAGCTGATCCATCTACTAGTACGCAGGCTACTACCTGCTACAATGCTCTTGTACTAGCTAATCCATTTACTAGTACGCAGGCTACTACCTGCTACAATACTCCAAATATTTCCTTTAGCTCTTGTACTAGCTTAGATGCTAGTACGTAGGTGCTGTCCTACAATCTTCTCTCCTCCAGGTACCACGTTTCATCAATTTTCACACTGGATACACTGAAGCACAACACATAATCTGAAAGGGCCACATTTCATCCAATTTTCATACTGGACCCAATAACCATATGAAGCTCATAATCAAACCCAATCACTAGATCAATACATATACAATGAGAGTCATCAATCAAATCTAGTTCATCAGATCACATAAAGATATACTCAATCCCTTCTCATACGGCTGTCATAAGATCATAATACCATAAAATAGACATCACTTCAACACCCAGAACACAATAAGGATAAACATGGATTTCAAGAGAAGTAAGTAGCTTGCTCAACTGCTCGCCTGCTTACGTACTCACCCTGCTCAACTGCTTGCCTGCTTACCGTACTCACCCTGCTCAACTGCTAGCCTGCATACAAGTACGCGCCCTGCTCAACTGTTAGCCTGCATACAAGTACGCACTCTGCTCAACTGCTAGCCTGCGTACCTCGCTCTGTGTCCATTGAACTGCCTGCGGTCATCCGCACCTGAAGCCCTTCTGTGCCTGCGTACCGGCGCACCTGAAGCCCTTCTGTGCCTGCGTACCGGCGCACCTGAAACCCTTCTGTGCCTGCGTACCGGCGCACCTGAAATGCTACGCTCCTGCATATGTACGCACTTCTCTCTCACTGTACCTGCGTACCTTCGGGAATAGATGATTTCAAGACTTCAGAAAGAACCCAGACAGTCAGATCTACAGATCTGAACATGCGCCGAAGAGATCTTAGTCTATCAGTAGATTCGCCTTATTTAGATCTAGACCAGATCTTGCCCTCATAAGATATTCAACCAAAAACATGCTCAAGCCAAATGATCTCCTTTGCTTTATATAGTAAAGCTCTTCCTTAAATCATGGATTAATACCACGGGCCGACACCATAATAACACAAAACCGTCGGCTAAAAACCAAGAGTAAAACATAAGAAACCCCACGTGTGCTTTTCTTTGCCTTGAAAAGTGTGCACTGGGGGTACACACCTCCTGAACGGGATAACTGCGGGTATGTACGCACTTTATGTAACACCGACCTGCGTGTACACACCTTATGTAAAGTGTACCTGCGTACCCCTTATTTTCTTCAATATTTGATAGCTGATCATCAATCTCTGCCGCTGACTTGAAGTACTGTGATCTATCACCTGAATGGGTTGCCATCAAGGACAACACTTTAGCCATAATGCCAACAGGTTGTTGGTGGCCACAACAGAACTGTAGAGGTTACCCATGGAGACGAGGACCTGGGTTAAGGCCTATTGCGGAAGATAGAGACATAATTTGCCTCATAGAAACACATGAGCGTGAAGGGTGCAAGACACCTCTGTTTGAAGGATACTGGAAGATGGCAGTGTGGAACAAAGTAGCAGGGAATGACAAAGGGCACAGGGGTATCATGGTTTTGGTAAGGGAGAAAAAAGGTCGTCTCACTCAGTTAGAAAAAGAAGACTCAAATAAGCAATTCATTTGGTTTAAAATATCAGAAATGGAAACCACATTAGAATTGCAGCATGCTATTTTGCGTCGCAAGTTTAAAAAATCTACAAAGGTAGAGGGCTTGACCACAAAGATCCATTTGCAGCCTTAAAAGCGAATATTGCAACATATTCATAGCTAGGTGAATTCCTTATAGTGGGTGATTTCAATGTTAGGACTGCAAGTGAGCAAGCTAACATTCTTTGCTATAAAGATGATTGCGACCCTATTTGGCTTACAGAAGAGAGTAATCATCAGTGGGAAAGAATTTAAAAGGACAAGGGTTGTAATCTCTTTGGTGAACAATTGCTTACTCTATGTGGGGCCTTTGATTTAGTCATTTGTAATGGCTTGATTAGATGGGCAAAGCCCGGTAATTTCACTTGCAATACTTACAATGGAGCAAGTGTAGTAGATTATGTAATTTGCTCGCATGGTTTGTGTGAGAAAATGGATGAAGTTTTGATTGGAGATCAGTTGTGGGACTTAAAATCAAATCATAAGCCAATTTATTTATGTTTCTCTTGGACTTGAAAGAAACAATTAGAGTAAAAAATTCAACATGTCCAACAAAATCTCCCACATGGAAGAATTCTTTTGACCCCAGAAAATTGTAATACCTTCAAAATGACGCTAGAGAGGCTCTTCGAGAAGGAGAAAATCACAATTCACAGCCTTCATAGTCATGAATTAATACATTTAATTCAACACACACTTGCAAAGTGCAAAAGAGCAAAAATTAAGAAGTCTGAAACAAATAGCTTTTCGGTTAATGCTTGGTTTGACGAGGAATGCAAAAAGGCAAGGAGAATGTGTAAAGAGTCAAACAAGGATAACATAAAGCTCAAAGCTTACAAGCAGTTATTAAGCGAGAAAAAGGCCGATTTCATGGTTTCAAGGAGGGAAGAACTAATCTTCCTTGGGAAAAAAAATTCCAAATTATTTTGGAAGGAGCTCCAACCGAAAAATATACAAATTGGAAATAGTATTACAACTTCTAAATGGTTTGACTATGCAAGACAACTCTATGAACAGGATCTCAAGGTTGACCCTCCCCCCTTGGTCAACACTGATACTGAACTCTTCACGGTGCAAGAGGTAGAGATGGTTATCAAGAATTTGGGTGTTGGAAAAGCAAAAGACTTAGCTAAACTCCAAGCAGAATATCTAAAGTGGGGATCAAAGATCCTTACACCTCACATTACAAAAAATTTCAACAACATCATACAACAGGGGCTCTCCACAGATTGGACAACTACTCTGGCAATACCTCTTTTCAAGAGCGGTGACGTCAATAATCCCTCAAATTATAGGATCATCATGATAAACTGTTTGTTTGCAAAGCTATTTGGAAGCATGCTAGAAGATAAAATTAGCAAGTGGGCATAAGAAAGAGATAAGCGTGCTAAAGGGCAAGCAGGCTTTAGACCTAAACATTCCAGAGTTGATCATTGTATAACTTTAAGGCACATCATTGAAAAAGTTTGGGAGAAAAAGGAAGAAGTCTTTTGTTGCTTTGTTGATTTCAGAAAAGTGTTTGACTCAGTTCCTAGGGATAAGCTTTGGCACAAAATGGAGGAACTTGGGGTTCCTAAACATTTGACAGCAGCTGTGCATATTTGTAGCTTCATGTTCCGGATTATCCACAGTTTCTAGTTCATTCTGCCGACGTTTCAAACCCCAAAGGGGGTCCATCATCAGGATAAATCAGATAGATAGAAAATGAATGAAAGATTATTGAGAGAAAGAGCTATGCGCCTTGGTATAAATAAACCAAAGAACCCTAATTTATAAGGGCCGACACATGATTTTTAAATTTTTCAATTAATTAATTATTCAAAATTAGGTCAGTTTATATTTAATTGATTAATATAAATTTAATTTATAAATATTTTATAATTTGATTAATATATAAAATATGTTGTGCATATGCTATATGAAGAGGTGAAAGTCAAAATTAGAACTTCAGCAGTCGTTTCTGAAAGTTTTAGAAGCGATATCGGGGTCAAGCAAGGTTGCCCACTATCTCCTACCCTTTTTGGTTTATATATCGACAAGCTTGAGGAGTGGTTAAATTCGCAAGGGGGTGATGGTATCTAATCGACTCTTGGTTTCCAGGAGCACTTACTATCCCTTGAGCATTTTTGTAGAAGTGTGGGGATGCAAGTCAATATCAACAAAATGAAAGTAGTGGTTTTCTCTAAGAAAAGAAAACATAACCAACATAAGTTCTACTTTGAAGGCAACATTCTAGAAGAATTAGCAGATTACAAATACCTCAGAATTGACTTCAACAAAAATCTAAGCTGAGATGGTCGTAGAAAGAAAATAACTTTGGGGGGTTGGAAATCGGTTTATGCTTTTAAAAATAGGTGTAGAGAGGCAAATTTATGGGACTGGAAAACCACTCAAACTCTTTTTGGGCTTCTAGTGATTCTCTATGGTTGTGAACTATGGGCTAGCAGTACATCCAACATGTAGTGGAGGCAAATTGAGAAAATTAAGAAGCGTTTGATTACAAACAAATTCAAGATTAAAAGTACAGTTCTTTATGCTATCTTGTTAAGTGAAACAAGGGCTTCTCCTATTGAAGCAATTGTTATGGTGCGATTCATAAGGTGTTTAAAAAAATTGAGCAAATAGAAGAGGGTAGATGGCCTAAGGTTGTCTTTAATGACAAATTGTGCAAAAAACAAAAAACAAAAAAAACAAAAAACAAACTTGGATGCAGCAAAATAACAAATGGTTTAGTAAATGGGGTATTTGCTTGAACGTGTGTCCCATAAACAACAAAGAGATAAAAGCTTTTGTTATGGAAAAGTTCCACAAGCATACTTGGGATAAGGAGCTAGGAAGAAAAAAAAAAGTACTATATTGAAGTGTTTAATCCCACTTATAGTCATCAACCAAAAGCATACATAGAGGCCAATATATCTTGGAGAGCCAAAATTCTTATTGCTCAATTAAGTACTAATTCTCATCAACTCTGTTGCGAAACAAGGCACTAGAAAAGGCCAAAAGAAGTGTGGGAGGAAAGAGTATACATTTTTTGTTATTCTGGAAAAGTGGAAACAGAATAACATTTCATTTTAGAATGTGAGGCCTTCAATGATGCAGGAGGATCTTACATCAGTCCAGGTCGACATGGAATTCTAGTTCATCTTTAGTTCTTCATGGTGGTAGTTAAGTCTTCATGGTGAAAAGATCAATGATGGTTTTCTTCGTCATCGAAAAATTGTCATGGTGTGACAAACTGTAATGGTTAAATTATGGTGGTAAAGACCTAGCACTAAGTAATACAAAAACCTAAGCTAAGGTGGCAATAGTCTATGCTAATATCTAAATCCTAACCTAAGACCTAGCGCATATGTCAATGACATAACCTATTGCAAAAACCCACTCTCGGACTTTATGATAAAACAAACAAATGCTAAACACAGTTAACCACGCGGGAACCACAGCGGAACTATCACGTAGTTGGCAATGTGAACGGGCAATAGCGTTCACCGTGCAGTTTGGGTGCTAACCACAACGAAGAAGATCATCGGGCGGAGGTTCATGTAAACAGGCAGTTAACAATCACCATCGCAGTTTGAAGACCGGAACCGCCAACAACAGACCATTAGGTGTCCGCCACTGAGTTGACCGTTCACTAGTCACATGTTGGCAGTTCAGTTCTCCGCGTTGTTCGCTGACCGCCAGGGGTTATTTTTATAATATGGTCTATTTTGGGTTTTTAATGGTTTATGCGCAGTTGTAATACAACCACCATGCACCTTATCTCTATGTGTCACTATGTGACAAGACCGAGACCCATGAACCTTTAATGCTAACCATTCATGCCAAGTTTAGCCAAAAGGAGTTTGAATGAACCTGCAAAGCCTATAAATTCATCCTTTTACTCATGGAGAAGACATTAAAGTGATTTTGAAGACTTTGTACTCAGATTCTGTGAGAGAGGCAGTTTTGTTTTCAGTGTATCTTGGTTGTCCGGAGGCGGAATTGGGAACTGAGACAGGCATTGGAAAGCTATGAGAGAGACATTTCTGTTGACAAAGGCTAGAGGTGCCTGCGAGCACATTCAGTCTGGTGTTTTTCTATGTAAAGACATCCTTGGATCAATCCTTAATAAAATGAACGCCCATCTTGAAAGCGTACCCGAAGACATAGTCCAACATGGATGAATTTCATAATCAATGTTTGTTATCTTTTATCTCTATTCTTTGCTGCAATTACATGTTTAATGATGCTTCTTAAGTTCTTGATTAAGTCTTAAATCAATTGATTTCCTCCAGTCTTCCACATTAAGCGATCGAGTTAACAATCAATTCACTGTTGGCAAATATTCAATTCTACTTCAGTTTTGTTTATGATCATTATTAGATCATATAATTTGGTATCGGAGCAAGTTATGTTTTGTAGAATTTTTTCCAGTGAATGTTAACCAAGTCCAGGTCGCGACGTGGAGAAGGGACACTTGAGGAGTTCGATCCAGAAATTGGAAAGCGAAAAGTCACTCATTGATCGACAATGACAAGATCTGATGCAGGTGAAAGTCTTGAAGGGAAGGTCATGGATCAGGAATAGTTTCAACAAATGTTTTTGAACATGCAATAGATGTTGGGAGAACTCTACGAAGATGCAACTTCTTCTTCAAAGACATCGAAGAAGGACAAGGGAAAATGCAACACTGATAAACCTCCTTCTCCTCCATCATCTCCATCATCATCTTCTTCTTCTTCTCCTTTCAGTTCTGATTCTAAAAAAGAAAAGAAACCTGAGAAATCATCTCTTTTGAAACTTGATGTTAAGTTTGAACTACCTATTTATGATGGTGAAATGAATCATGAAAAGCTAGATAACTGGATTAAGCAGTTAGAAGTGTATTGTAGAATTCAGAACATTTCTGATGAAAAAAAAAAAATCAGTTAGCTACACTTAGAATGGGGGGAACAACTTTAATCTGGTGGGAAATTAAAACTCAAATAGATGTAAAGTGGAAAGGTAAACTCATCTCTTCATGGTCTAATTTTTTAAAATCTCTCAGAAAACCATTCTATCCTTTGGGATACATGTAGCAAGATGTTATTGATTGGCAGCATTTGAGGCAAGGTAAAGGGCAGAATGTTCAAGAGTTTACTCAGGAGTTCAGGAAGAAAGCTTTGGCGCTTGGTATTCCGTTGGATACACGCGAAACTTTATTAAGTACATTGGTAGTTTACATTCATATTTACAACATACATTATTGATGTTTAATCCTGATGACTTTGATGAAGTGTGTGTTCAAGCCATACATATTGAATCAGGTGGTAGACCGTTCAAGTTTTCACCAAAAGTGTCTAGATGGTTGGAAATCAAGGATTCCAAAGACAACAAGAGGAAGAGAAATTCGAAGGGAAAGAAAACAACAACAACTCAGAAGGAAAGTGAAAGACCTACTTGTACTCATTGCTAGAGGATCGGACATGATGAAGCCAATTGTTGTAAACTTCACCCAAAACTCAGACCAAAGAAATTCCATAAGAAGAAAGTTGAAAAGAAGGCTAATGCAACAATCCAACAAGATTTGGGCTCCGACTCAAGTAATGAAAGGAAAATAACCACAATGGTTTCGACAGGTAAAACTTTTGACACTAGTTCAAGTTCTAGTACTTCTGCATCTTCTTCAAACATAAATCATTTGAATGAGGATAAAAGAGTCAAATTATTTCATATAAGGATAACTTCTAAGCACAAAAAATAGATACATTGTTTGACAGTGGATCACATGCAAATTTAATATCTGAAGGTTTAGTTAAGAAATTGGGTTTGGAGACACAGAATCATCCAAGACCATACCCATTAGGTTGGTTAAATAAGGAGACTCAGATTAATGTCACAAAGCAGTGTCGCTTAAAATTTGCCATCACAACTAATTACATTGATGAAGTGGATTTAGATGTGATTCCAATAGACATGTGGAGTAGTGCTAGGGATTATTTATCTCTATGATCGTGATGTTGTGTTTCATAGGAAAGAGCATAAATATCATCTTAAGAAAGATGGAATTGAATACATTGTCAGGGTAGATAAACTCAAAACACACTTGGATTTAGTTACTGTTAATCAAATGAGGTGATTAATAAGTTCAAGTAAGAGATATGTACTCATAGTTGTAAAAGAACAACATAAGGATCAACATGATGCTTTTTCAAGCTGTGGATCTCAATTTAAAGATAGTTTGGTTAAAGTGGTAGAATCTTTTAAAAGTCTATTTAAATAACCAAAACATCTTCCTCCTAAACAGGAAATACAACATGAGATACAATTGATGTCTGATGCCCCTCTTCCTAATTTCAGAATGTATCGCATGTCAGTTATAGAGAACGAAGAAATAAAGAAACGAATCCAATATTTGATTGAAAAATGTTTCATTCGACCCAGTTAATATCCATCTGGCTCACCATAATTTTGGTTCCTAAGAAAGACGGGACATGGAGAATGTGTGTCGACTTTAGGGCCTTAAACAAAATCACAATAAAAAACATGTATCCTCTTCCCAGGATAGATGATTTACTTGATCAATTGAAAAATGTTGTCTATTTCACTAAGTTGGATTTGCGTAGTGGGTATCATCAAATTGCATTGCAGCAAATGACATATGGAAAACTGCATGCAAAACTAGGCATGGACTATTTGAATGGTTAGTAGTGCCTTTTGGTTTGTGTAATGCTCCAACAACTTTCATGTGGATTATGAATGATGTGTTCCACCCATGCATTGATAAATTTGTCATAATCTACTTAGATGATATCCTAATTTTCAGTTCCAGTATGGAAGAGCATGTTAGGCATGTTAAACAAGTCTTCGAAGTGTTGCACAGGGAAAACTTCATTGAATTATCTTGGTTACATAGTTGGAGGTGAAAATTTGAAAATAGATCCAGCTAAAATCGATGTGATTGTTAAATGGCCAAGGCCACAGAATGCGACTGAAGTTAGGAGTTTTATAGGTGCAGTTCAATATTGGAGAAAATTTATTGCTCAGTTTTCTTTGATTGCATCACCGTTACATGCTTTAATAGGTTCTAAAGTTTCCTTTCAGTGGGGAGGGAAACAACAAAAATATTTTGATACACTTAAGCAGAAAATTGTCATAGCACCAATCTTAGCTTTACCTGATCTTCAACAACCATTCGAAATTGAAACATATGCTAGTGTTTATGCCATGGGTGCAGTCTTGCTTCAAAAAGGGAAAAAAATTTGTTTTCATTCCAAAACTTTTTCTAAGGCAGTTATAAATTATTTGACATATGATAAAGAACTATTTGCTCTAGTTGAAAGTGTAAAGAAATGGAAACACTACTTAATGGGTAAGGAAACAATGATTCACATAGATCATCAGTTGCTTCAATACCTTCAGTCTCAAACTAAGTTGCAACAATATCGTCATTACAGATGGATGAGATTTCTTCAGCGATTTCACTTAGTAATCAAGTACAAGAAAGGTGTAACAAACAAAGTAGTTGATATGTTGTCTAGGCCATCTTTGAATGCTTTAGTAGTGTTGCATAATAGTTCTTTAAAACATGAAATTTATTTAGAACAATATAGTACAGATGTTGACTTCAAAGATATTTATGAATCGCTAACTCATGGTACTCAGGTGGAAGAAGTCGATTATCATATTCATGATAGGTTGTTATATCATCTGGGTAAGTTGTGCATACCATAGACGGAAAGGGCGCATGTTATTCAGGAAGCACATCCTTCTCGCATTTCAGGACATTTTGGAGTAAGCAAGATAATGGCACAAATTCAATGGTATTGTTATTGGCCTCGCATGTATGAAACAATTGTTAAGTACATTAAAGGATGTGTGTTGTGTTCGACAAGCAAGCCAAGCAATCGAAAGATTGGATTGTATATGCCACTTCCAGTTCCTTTGCGACCATGGGACAACATTTCCATGGACTTTGTTGGAGGACTTCCTATGTCCAGGAGAGGGCATGATTACATGTATGTTGTGGTTGATAGATTTAGCAAGATGTGCATTCTTGTTCCATGCAAAAAGCAAGTGACAGTTGAACAGATTGCACAAATGTTCTTTGAGCAGGTATGGGTTCATTTTGGGTTACCTACTTCCATTGTTTATGATTGAGACACTCGTTTTGTATGAGAGTTTTGGTCTACTTTGTGGGGACTCATGGACACAAAGCTGAAGAAGAGCACAACTTTTCATCCACAGATCGACGAAAAAACAAAAGTGGTGAACAGGACAACGATACATATTCTCCGAGGTTACTGCAACAAGCATCCTAAGTTTTGGGATGAATCTTTACCTTATGTGCAACATGCTTACAATCGAGCCTTACATTCTTCGACTAATCGATTGCCATTTGAAACATGTTTTGGGTATCTGCCAAAGTCACCAATGGATTTCATGTTTGGTGAAGAAGATAAAGTGAATGGACACGATGATTCAAATAAAGCAGTTAAGTTCATTCAACGGATACAACAGATACATGAAGCAGTGTAGGATCAATTAGAGAAGAGTCAAGCCAAGTACAAAATGCGCCATGACAAGCATCGAGTCAATCATCATTTTCAGGTCAGCGATCAGGTATGGATGTATATCAGTAAAGACGTGTTGAAAGGTGAAGGTAAGAAACTGAAACCCATCAGGTATGGTCCTTTCAAGGTTGTCGAAAAGATTGGAAATAATGCATTCCGGTTAGATTTACCTCCTTACATGTGTATTTATTTAGTTGTAAATGTGGAAAATCTAAAGCTGTATGAACCTTCGATGATCATGGATCCAGAGGAAGATACACAGATTCCGACTGTTGATGATTTAGCACCTGAATATATGAATGAGTTGTAGGAAGGTTCGATCTTTAAGGCATGGAGATGTTGAATATCTTCGAGTGGGATTCAAGGGCATGAATCTGAGCAAGGCGAGGTGGATGGAGATCAAAAGAGTGAAGGAGATATACCCTCACCTGATATATGCTTAAATCAAACTTTTGTGGTCCAAAAGATTTCAAGTGGAGAGGATTGATCCAGGAGGATCTTACATCAGTCCAGGTCGACACGGAAGTCTAGTTCATCTTCAGTTCTTCACGGTGGTGGTTAAGTCTTCATGGTGCAAAGATTGATGATGGTTTTCTTCGTCATGGAAAAATTGTCATGGTGTGACAAACTGTAATGGTTAAACTATGGTGGTGAATACCTAGCACTAAGTAATACAAAAACCTAAGCTAAGGTGGCAAAAGTCTATGTTAAGATCTAAATCCTAACCTAAGACCTAGTGCATATGTAAATGACATAACCCATTGCAAAAACCCACTCTCGGACTTTATGATAAAACAAACAATGGAAATGTCACACAGTTGGCAATGTGAACAGGAAGTAGCATTCACCACGTACTTTGGGTGCCAACCGCAACAGAGAAGACCGTCGGGCGGAGGTTCATGTGAACAAGCAGTTAACGATCACTGCTGCAGTTTGAAGACCAGAACCGCCAACAAAAGACCACGAGGTGTCTGCCACTGAGTTGACCGCTCACTGGTCACATGCTAGCAGTTCAATTCTCCGCGCTGTCAGTTGACCGCTAGGGGTTATTTTTATAATATGGTCTATTTTGGGTTTTTAATGGTTTATACGCAGCTGTAATATAATCACCATGCACCTTAGCTCTATGTTTCACTATGTGACAAGACCGAGACCCATGAACCTTTAATGCTAACCATTCATGCCAAGTTTAGCCACAAGGAGTTCGAATGAACCTGCAAAGCCTATAAATTCATCCTTTTACTCATGGAGAAGACATTAGAGTGATTTTGAAGACTTTGTACTCAAATTTTGAGAGAGAGAGAGAATTTTGTTTTCAGTGTATCTTGGTCGTCCGGAGGTGGAATTGGGAACCAAGACAGGCGTTGGAAAGCTAGGAGAGAGAGCTTTCTGTTGACAGAGACCAGAGGTGCCTGCGAGCACATTCAGTCTGGTGTTTTTATGTGTAAATACTTCCTTGGATCAATCCTTAATAAAATGAACGCCCATCTTAAAAGCAGACTCGGAGACGTAGTCCAACAGGGACAAACTCCGTAATCAATGTTTGTTGTCTTCTATATCTGTTCTTTGCTGCAATTTCATGTTTAATGATGATTCTTAAGTTCTTGATTAAGTCTTAAATCAATTGCTTTCCTTTAGCCTTCCACATTAAGCGATCGAGTTAACAATCAATTCACTGTTGGCAATATTCAATTCTACTTTAGTTTTGTTTATGATCATTATCAGATCATTCAAAGACAACAAGGAAAGTTATGAAGATATGTTGACAACTAGCTCTTGAGATAATCTATTTAGGGCTGAATACATCAAGTGGATGAAGAAGCAATATGTCCCATAGGCTATCTTTAGCCTCGTGGAACTTAAAATAATTTCCTTCTTTCCTTCCTTTCCAATTTAAAAGGTAACTACCCTTCTCTATTTAAAAGTTTAACTCCCATATTTAAGAATTTACCCCCTCCATGTTTAAGAGGTAACTTCCCTTCCATTAGGCTCAATGTAGGAAGAGTTTAATTTTACAAGAAAACGCATGAGATTAACTATGAATTAAATTATTCTTTCAAAAAGCACTGAGTTTTTATGGTTCTATTAATTTATTTTTTATTATGTGACTCTATTAAATATTGCAATTTGGTTATTAATAATTAAAATTTTATGTTGATGATTATTAATGTTTACTGAGATTAATATGATTTATCAAAGTTTAATAAAGTAAGAGATTAATTGAGATTTTTAATATTCTATTTTTATGATTGAAAAGAAAGGAGAGAAGCATTCCTAGATTGCCATAGTTTTGCTAACTTAACAAGTCAAGAAGGTTGGTAGTGTGGCAAAGATTTCGAAAATTAGAATGGATGTAAGAGTTAGACAATCCAAGAGAAAGTGTTTTATATCTTCAATCCTCTTACTATAACAAAGGTGATAAACTCTTTCATCCCAAGATGTTTTGGGAATTGACCAACACTTGATTTCACTTTGAAGCTCATGAGAATTGGTTTTTATCTTAGCAATGTTCATTTTATTCTTGACACTCTTTAAGTCAAAAAGATAATTCTAGTTATCAAGATTAGGGTTGATCTCCTCCTTATAATACCTTAGCTTCCTTTTTACCTCCAACTTCTTATCATCCCACAACTTATCCTTATATTTTTAATATTATCCTTATTCTCCAAGATGATTTCGTCCTTTGCCTCCCAATGGTCTAGCCAACGCTGGACATCCTTATGCTAGCGTTGCTTGAGCTGAAGGTGGGGGTTTTGGCTAAAGTTAGAAGCAATTTTGGGGAATTTGTCGGCTTCCATGTTGTATAGTTTCTTATTATACAAGAGATACCTAATCATATCTATGCTTTCAATGGGGGAAAGGCTAGCTTCAATTAAGAGGATAGGGTAGGGAGTATTTCCTTTAATCTTGACGTTATAGGTTATAAAATGCTTTTGGATAAGCTCAATCTTATTCCATGATTCTCTAGATACACTGCAACCTCAAACCTCGCATTCATATAAAATAACAGGGGTGACGAGAGTCTCAAAGAGGGACATTTTTTTTATATTCCATACCCAAAGATATGTCAACTTACAATTGTTTTCAAGTCCATAATGAGCTTTCCATCCCCTAATTGTCATTTTCTTGATGTTACAATTCGAGTGGAGTTAATGATGAATATCGCTTCCCAGATACTTGTATGAAAAAACTTTCTCCAAGTAGTTATTATCATAAATGAAATTATCATAGTTGATCTTTTTGGATTCAATTATCATTACTTTAGTATTGTTGGTATTAACAACCATACCCATCTTAGAGCAGTAATCTTGGAGGATTCTAAGTTGCTTGTTGAGATCGTCATGGATCCTAGCTAGATGAACAATATCGTCAGCATAAGGAGAAGAGTAATGACCATAATAGAGAGTCTGGAGCTATCACATCTTGCTGCTTCCAAACACTCTTTTAGCTTGTCAATGTAAATGCCAAAAAGGGTAGGGGATAAGGAACACCCTTTCTTAACTCCAATATTGCATTTAATTTCTTTTGACCAACGCTCAGTGGTCCTAAGCTTGGCAATAACATTCTTGTATAGTCTAGTCTCAACAACCCTCAACTTGAGAGGAACCATTATCTCTTCTCGCCTCTTCCATAGCTTAGCCCGAGGAACTATGTTGAAAGCTTTTCTAAATTCCACAAAACAACGTAAGGGATCAATTTTATTATTGCGACATTCTTCTGCAATGATCCTAAGAGTAATAAGTTGGTTTACAGTTGAGTGATGCCTCATAAATCTAGTTTGTCCTTAACTCTTTTATGCCTTTCAAGCGAAAGGATAATCTTCTTTTCCAACATGATTCCATGCAGTTTTGCTAAAATGTGGCTAATCTTAATGGTTGTATAGTTAAAGGGAACATTTTCATCCCCACTTTTAAAGATAGGGACAATAAGGCTTTGCGTCCAAATCTTAGGGAAGTCTTGTTTGACTACCAAATTGAGGGGTTTTCATATATGAGGGTTGAGGACAAACCTTCCCATTTTGAAAATTTCAGCTTGGTAGCCCTCAATATCCCTAACTTTTCCATTAGCGAGTCACTTAATCTTGAACTCCACGTCTTCCAAAGAGAAGATATCCTCCTCTATAGGAGTGTTCAAGATGGTGCCCATGGTGTGAGGGGAACCATAAAAAATCTTAAGATAGATATCCTAGTTTTTTAAGGGGATCAAATTATTTTCCTTTGTTTTATGAATGAGAAATTTCCCCCAAAATTTTCTAGGCTTAATTTTAGAAAGGGGAAGAAGAACTCTTGCCTCCTATTTATATTGGATCTTTTCTCCTTTTTGATAAGAGCCTTGTACATATTAATTTTTTCTAGCTTTATGGTTTTGTTAGGAGCATCTATAATCACTTTCTTAGCAATTTTTGCAATTATTAAGGGTTGGAAGTTCTATTATTCTTTTTATAGGACACCTCGGTAGAGAACTTATTAATGTTAGTGAAAAGGGTTGTAGTGAAACTGTGGTAGATGTGCTCAATGTTATCACTATACGGTAAGAAATCTAAATCTCTCTTTAATTCCTTTGGGAAGATTTCCATTTTACTTTTGTCAAAACTAATGTGCCTTTGACTCTCAAAATCTTCTTGCATGTAGCTCGTGTGCATAATGTTTAGAGTTAAGGTTAGAGGTATATGGTCAAAATACAATTAAGAGCATGGATATCATATATAGCATAAGCCACAACATTACTATGAAGCTTATGAATACAAGTCATTTTGGCCACTTATTAATTCTATTACAAATTATAGATGTTGGAAACTATAGAGTTTGATTAGCTCGTTACCAAATAAGTTCTTGATAATGTCATTAATAATAAAACTTTAACAATGTTAATCATTAATAGTAAAAAAATTTAACAAATCAATAAAATCAAAATAAAATTTATTTACTTTCTAAATAATTAATAGATTCCAGAGCCATGTAAGCAATCCAACTCCGGAGACCTACTTCATCGCAACACACCTATGTCTGTTTAACCTGTATTTGGTCCATTATTTCAAAATCGGTGAATAAAAACCATTAGGTCAAAATCGGTGAATAAAATCCGTTAGGTCAAAATCGTGAATAAAATCCATAATTTGAAATAATTTGATAATAATTCAACAAAAATCTAAATTGTACCAGTCACATCTATCTCTTTTAACATGTATTTGGGTTTAAATCGGTGAATAAAATCCATTATTTCAAAATCGGTGAACAAAATCCATAATCTGATAATAAAATTCAACAAGAAATTAAATTGTTCGAGTGGCAACTATATCTGTTTAACATGTATTTGGTTTTAAATCGCTGAATAAAATGCATTATTTCAAAATCGTTGAATAAAATGCATTATTTCAAAATCGGTGAATTAAATTAAATCGGTAATTCAAAATGGGTGAATAAAATCCATTATTTGAAATAATTTGGTAATAAAATTAAAAAAAATTTAAGTTGTACGAGTCAGATCCAAACATTATACCGCACACAAATCGTTTTTACAGAGAAATAGGGATCCTTAACCAAACAAAGGGGCCTGTGACAAGTACTCGTATCACCAATTACGAATGGTATTCAACTTCCAATCAATTCCAATGAGCAACGACGTTTGGCAGTCAAACAAGTGGCGTGCAAGGGCGTCAACACGTGGACAGATTGCTGTGGTGTCCCAGAACACGGACACGTTCACACCGAGGTTCTTGAAGGTATTCGTAACGGCCTTTCCCGGGTGTTGAGGACCGAGCGAGCGGGAGTGCCCGCCTCCTCCTATTTATTGCGATTACATTTCCCTCTTTGCTTTCGGTTTAAGAAACGCGCAAGGGAGCAAACTGTTGTGTTTTCATTGCAATTCTTTGTGACGGGGGTTTAAAGAAGAAGAGAAGATGCAGGCGCAGGCGCAGGCTGAGGTTCAGGATCAGGAGCAAGCCCACCCCGGGGTGGAGGAAGTAACCGTAGGTGTAGAGAAATTGACGGTGGATGTCGTTAATAACAACAACGCCACGCCCAACGAAAACTACAAGAAGAACAGGATTCAAGTCTCCAACACTAAGAAGCCCCTGTTCTTCTACGTAAATCTTGCCAAGGTACTCTGAACTTCGACATTCTCTACATTTATTTCCATGTGACGGCCTCTGATTTCTTCATTTCAAACCACGGCTGCTGTTTTTTCCTTCATTTCATCAGATCTTTAAAGATTTCTGATACGTTTTCTTGGATTTCCGATGGATGATTCAGTTTTTTATTATTAATTTTTTTTTTATTCTACGTAAATCTTGCCAAGGTACTCTTAACTTCGACACTCTCTACATTTACTTCCATGTGACGGCCTCTGATTCCTTCATTTCAAATCACCGCTGCTGTTTTTTTCTTCATTTCGTCAGGGCTTTAAAGGTTTGTGATGCGTTTTCTTGGATTTCCGATGGATGATTCGGTCGTTTTTTTGTATTATTTAAATTTATTTATTGAAACTAATTTTAAACCTGGCCAAAAACCTTCCTGTTCTTTTTCTCTGAGCATTAAAATAAAAATTGAGTAATGGATTTAACTGGAATTTCGTCCGAGTGAAAATGAAAACTGAATTATGATTTCACTTACGTTACTTTTCTCACTTAACCCAACAATCTTCATCATTTTTCTTATTTCATTTTATGAATCGTTTTCCCTATTTTATTTCTCTTATTTACATAATAATTATTCAAATACCAATATAATTTCTTTGTAAATCCCAGTTACCTTCATTTATCTTTTATCACAGTCAAAATATATCATAAATCATAGTTAAAATATATCCTTGATTCAAGATAACCTTGGTTTCCTATTTAATCATAGTGAAAATATAGCATAAGCCGATCTCTTCGTTGGGAGTAATAAAGGTAAGATCACCTTAACATGACGCTATGGATCCTGGTAGTTTTTTTGTTTTTTGTTTCCTTTTTTTCTTTTATCAACAAGTAACGTACCTTCCTTGCCAAGAGAAATTGTGAAGGTGTATTTATAAGTAATTTATTATATTTTCATGAAATTTAAAAATATATTTGAATTTTTGTTCGTGTCCATTAATGATCAATATAGGTTTGAGAGTGAAACATACATTTAGAGTGATCAATTTTAATTCCAAAATCTAAATTAAAATAAGGTATTTCCTAGAAATCCCAGAAAAGAGGAGAAAAAATGAAATAGAATTTATATTATATTGCACCAAATACCAAACTAGGTCCAAGGGACTGGAGATTACAGTAATGATAAGAAATCCATAAAAAAACAGGGGACTGCAAGAGGCCCCTTAAAATGAAAATGCTACAACAGAAAAAAAAAAACAACATAACCTGAGCCTACAGGTATGTTATCCAGGGAGGGAAACCCCTAGAGAGTAAAAGCGAAAAAGATTTGGATGTAGGTGTATCTGCAACACACAGAAGCTAATTTTTAATTTTAAACATAAATTATAGTATCAGTAAGCAAAGTTATAGCTAGAAGGGAGCTAATGGCCCTCATCATCTGCAGCTGTTGAAATGAGACTGTCAAATAATATCCTCGGGTGACTGGCCTAGGTTGGTGACCCATTGGTTTAAAAAAATTTAAAAGAAAAATTCCA
The DNA here is from genome assembly GCA_000404065.3 of Pinus taeda. Taxonomy (NCBI): domain Eukaryota; kingdom Viridiplantae; phylum Streptophyta; class Pinopsida; order Pinales; family Pinaceae; genus Pinus; species Pinus taeda. The sequence continues at coordinate 505,008 of APFE030017119.1, forward strand.
ATATGGAAAAAACACACACATGGAAAAAAATGCTTATTCTTAATTTAAAAATTAAAAAAATACAAATTCTTGTCAATTTAAAAATAAAAAAATACAAATTCTTGTCAAACTTGAAAATAAAAATATACAAATTGTCAAATTTAAAAATTAAATTTTTGTGAAATCAGATCTAGAAATCCAAGTTTTACAATGTTGCGAACACAAAATAATGAGAGGAGTGAATACTGAATATAGCAAAAGTGCAAACCTAAAAAGATGCTAGTAAAAGTTGAAACTAGGTCACAATCTACTAAATCTAGATCTACCTTGAGGGAGAGCTATGGGAAGATCTGGACCTTGTGTTGTGTTGTTGTCAAGAAGAAGTAACTTGTCGTTGGTGTGTAGGTGACCTTGGTTGCTTGTTGGTATGAGATTTGGTTTGGTGATGTCTTTGAGGTCTTTGGGCAAGGGGAATGATTCCTCAGGTTCACTTCAATTTGTAGTTTGAGGTAATGTTGTTGTTCGTTTGTGTCATGGTGCCCCTAGCTGATGGGAGTATCAAAAAGGAGGATATATTCCATTGAATATTATCTGGTTGAGGAGGACCTTGGAGAATGTGGGCATGAATTTTGAGTCTCACATGGAAATGGTTACACATCTTTGATCTAGGTATTGAAAGAATCTAGTGGGGGTCTAGATCCCCCTAAACAGGGAATGAAGTTTTCTACGGATCTCATGATAAATGGGGCAACGGAAGATGAAATGCTCCTCAATCTCAATCTCTCAAAGTTGGCACAGCTAGTAGGTCTTTTTTGATTGGTCACTTTGGTGGTTAATCTCTATCTTTACCTTGTGAGAGCCAACTTTGAATTGTCCCAAGGGGATTTGAAGGGTGTGCATCCAATGGTAAAGTGTATAATGGGGTCAAATAATGAGTCCATTCCTCATCAAATTGATGTGCTCAACATAGAAAACTATCGTTATATGTACCTGCCATGAGGGTTTATCTAAGTGACCTAGATATATTTCCTATAGATTTCCTCTCATATGATATTTTTATCTCCTCTTTGGTTGGTAAGAGGTGGTCGGGGGTGCACACAGGGAATATTTAAATAGAGGAAGTTGGTCCATCATAACACTTATTGGAACAAGGAGATTTGACACTTTGATGTACCAACACTGGGATTGAACTGAAGGACTAGCTATTGCAATATATTTTGATGAACAATAGGCTAAGTATGGATACTGGTCACAAACCTTCACTTTATCAGCAAAGCTTTGAACAAGGTGTAGAAGAGAGATAAGACCAAACACTGTCTTAGGTTGGAAGAGGTGAGATCCAAACTTTACAAGATTGATGGGTCAAGGAATTGTTTTCTTGCACTGATTGATGTGGTAGAGGAGTATGATCTATACTCTCTCTATTGGAAATTGTTAATTTTAGATAACAATGGTGTGTTCTATGCTTTTGAGCAATTTACTTCAATTTTTCTTAATAGCCCAATATCAATTTCTAGATTAGCACTCACATTAACATGATAGTAAATGCAGATAGAACATAAATAATAAGCAGAAGACAAGCCAAGACAAGAGGACACAATATTTGGTGGATGCCAGGGAAAAACCCCAATGTGGGGAAAACCCTTTGATCAAATCTTCTTATTATTCTTCAAAAGTTGAGTAGAGAGAGAGTACAACATAAAAAATTTACTTGCCCAATCACTGTAAATCAATCTAGGTAAACTGCAGTCAACAGGATGCCCTAACCAGAAAGTCAACATTGGTTAAACCATCATAAATCTTCCTCCAAATTAGCTTCGCTCAAACCTAGTCAACTCGGCCTTTAGGGATAGTTCAAATCAGCCCAAAATAGTCGAGAAATTCTGATCAAAGTTGGTCAACGTATAGTCAACTCTGCGGTTAAACTTGCTGCAGTCAACATTGGTCAAACAACACAAAAAATCTCGGTTTTTGTGCCCAAATATTTATTGCAGTAACACTGGTCAAACAACCCAAAAAATCTTGGTTTTTGTGCCCAAATATGCGGCATGCCCAAATAGAGATATTCCCATAAAAACGTAGTCAACTGAAGTCAAACATTGCCTGGGCAACACTGGTCAAAGCTGGTTGCAACTTGGTCAATGCAAAAATTAGGAAACCTAATCAAATTTTCCCACGTGTGGAGAGGAACATGCTGCCCTGAAATTCATATGACCCAATTAGATGAAGAGATAGAAAGATGTGTGAGTGATGAGGGACCAAATGAGAAAAATGACTCCTCTATATATATGCAATGTTGAGGGTGAAGAGACACGTCTGTTGGGCTTCATGAGCCTACATTAGACTTTTGGTCGACCTTGACAATTTGTCCATAGAAGAAATAAATTCATAATTCCATTTATACTTGTTGCAATGAGATGATCTCTACATCAATCTTGCACCTCTCGGAAAGAGGAATCCATTAAAAATATCATCTCCATCATATAAGCTGACCAAGGTGGAGTTTGGCCCTAGTTGCCAAATTTTAACACTCCCTCTCAACTATAAAGAAATCCACTTGCTAAACTATCTGACAACCTGTATTATCTTTGACATCCCTGCTTTGCTCTGATGAACCATGAAGAAATAATGAAGAAGAAATGATCGAGAGTGTATCATACCACTCTCCATTGACCCAAAGTTAGTCTCCATTGATCCCAAATCAATATCAATCATCTTAGCATAGGGAGTACGGTAGTGCACGATGCGTCCATCGGTAGTACAATGGGCTCTATCCTCATTTCCCAACTCATTAGCCAGATGAGAAGTACTTCCCATGAGTCCCAGACTGAATGAGTGTTGGGTGTAGGATGTATCGACAAAAGAAGGTGAATCACTCATCTTGTTCATATGCCATAGGTGAAGGTGAACCACTCATCCTATGCATATATCAATCATCATGGGGTATCACAAGGGAAGGTGAACCACTCACCCTATGGTTGTTCATAGCTCTGAGAAGTAACCCCCAGCCCCCCGCAGCTCCCAGAGCTCAATATCCAACTAAAATGGGACCCTCATAAGAGGGTCTCTCCATGACTCCAAGTCGTTCACGGAAGATTAAGAATTTGACCTTCCCCAGGGGCTTCGTAAGAATATATGTGGCTTGATCATCAGTCCCAATGTGACAGAGCCTTATTGCTCCCCGTTGTACCATATCTCGGATAAAGTGGTACTTGATACCAAAATGCTTGGAGCGGTCATGAAACACAGGATTCTCAGAAAGACGAATCCCACTTTGGTTGTCGCAGTAGATCACGGTAGTATCTAGCACATGCCCAAATAGTTCACTAAAGAGCTTCCTCAACGAAATAGCTTCACATGAGGCCATACTAGCAGCAATATATTCGGCCTCGGCGGTGCTCAAAGCAACATATATTGAAGTAGAACCTAGTGAGAGGCAACATCTAGATGTGCTCTTACGATCCACCACACTACCAGCCCAGTCAGCATCAGAATAACCATGGAGCCTCAAATTCCCTGTAGTGTATCTTAGTCCATAAGTGATTGTGCCCCGAAGATATATCAAGAGATTCTTGGCAACAATCCAATGTATGTGATGAGGCTCGATCATAAACTGACTCAATGTATTCACTGCAAAGCATATGTCCAGACGAGACTTCACCGAAAACATCAGGGCTCCCACGAGTTGACAATACTCAGAAGGATTTCCCAAATTGGGCCCAACAACAATTCCGCATAACTTCTTGAAGTTAAGTTCCATTGGAGTAGTCACAGACTTACAATCAACCATCCCAAGTCTTTCAAGTAGCTTCACAATGTATTTTCCTTGGGAAAGGAAGATTCAAGGCCCCCACAAGTTGACAATACTCAGATCAATTTCCCAAATTGGGCCCAGCAGCACTTTCGCATAACTTCTTGAAGTTAAGTTCCATCGGAGTAGTCACGAACTTACAAGTAGCTTCACAATGTATTTTCCTTGGGAAAGGAAAATGTCACCTGGCTTTTACCAGACCTCCAAGCCTAGGAAGTAGTGCATCAATCCTAGGACCTTCATCTCGAATTCAGAAGCCAACTCCCTATTGTATTGATGAATAAGAGGGTTTGCACCTGTCAGAAAGAGATCGTCCACATAAAGTACCAGGATGAAAGGTCTATCATTTTCAACCTTAAAGTAAAGGTTTGGATCAACTTCACTTCTTGTAAATCCCAACTTCATCAGATAATTGTCGATCCTCTCATACCAAGCTCGGGGAGCTTGCTTCAACCCATAGAGGGCTTTTTTCAACTTGCATACATGTGTCTTACGATCTTGAACTTCAAACCCCTTGGGTTGTTTAACATAGACTTCCTCCTTAAGTGAACCATGCAAGAAGGCGGTCTTGACATCCATTTGATGTAAATTCCATCCTTGTGAGGCAGCAAGGGCAATGATCGAACAAATGGTGGTATATCGGGCAACTGGTGCAAATATCTCATCATAGTCTGCACCTTCTTTTTGAGAGACGCCTCGAGCAACAAACCTGGCCTTGAACTTTTTAGCACTTCCATTAGCTCCATGCTTGATCTTGTAGAGCCATTTCGAGGTGACTACAGATTTGTCCTTGGATCTAGGGACCACACCCTAGACATCATTCTTCATAATCAACTCATACTCTTCATTCATAGCATCCTTCCAAACTTGGTGCTTCACAACTTCTTTGGATGTGCAAGACTCACTTTGAACAATGGTGCTCATAACAGTTAAGTACCCTTGGTACCTATTCGACTTCTTACTTTCATGAAATGTCCCCCTTGGTGCAACATGTCTCTTGGCATCTTCGAGAGTGTCCCTAACCCATGAGGGTCTCCTTTTTAGGAGGAGGGTTCATGGGGAGGTAGATCAGTGGGATCCATTAGTCCTTCACCATCAGGCGTCGACTCATCCTGCGATTCTCCTTGCTTTCCTGTATCTGCTTTTGTCTTTCCACGGAATAGGAAGGTTCCTAATCTTCCCAAGGGAAACATCTTCATCGAAGGTGACATCATAACTTATTTCCACTTCTCTTTGACTAGTCTTATAGATTCTATATGCCTTAGAAGTTTCATTGTAGCCCACAAATGTCCCTTTCTTCCTAGATGCATCAAATTTGCTTCTCTTTTCTTTCGGCACATGAAAATACATGGGGCTACTAAAAATTCTAAAGTGAGAAACATCAGGTTTCTTACTGGTGAAAACTTCTTCGTGAGTTTTGGAGTCCAAGGCTTGATGAGGGCATTTATTTTGAACACATACGGTAGTGTTGGCAAGTTTTGCCCATAGGAACTTTGGAAGGCTTTGATCATGAAGCATGGCACGAGTGGCTTCTATAATAGAACGATTCTTCCATTCAACAACACCATTTTTCTCAGGAGTATATGCGGTAGTAGTCTCCCTCTTAATGCCAACTTCTCTACAATAGTCATTGAATTCATTTGATTCATATTCGATTCCATTATCAGTCCTCAATATTTTGATCTTCTTCCCTGTTTGATTTTCAACCAAGGCTTTGAAAGAGCGGAACCATGTGAACATCCTCCCAAAGATGTCACGGGCAACATACCAGATAGATTAGAATGAACCAATTTCAAAATAGTGTTTTTCTTTTATTTTAAATTTGGGCATATCAGTCACCATCTTCCTTGCATCGGGTAGAGCCTTATAATGTAGATGAGCAAACCTCTAGTGCCATAATTCAGATTGAAGAGATGTGTCGCAAGACATAGCTCCCAATGGACTTCTTCCAACTTGATATAGGCTATCAACCCTGAATCCAATAAATTCTTCTTTGAAATTTCTTTTCCAAACATGTGCCTTTCCATCAATGAATGCCACCTTGAATCCTTTGTCCTCCATTGTCGAGATGGTAGATGAATGGTGCTACCTTGATTTAATTTAAGAGTAACATTCCCAACTCCTTCACGGGATAGGTGGCATTGTCTCCAAGAATGGTTTCCAAATTTGTATCCTTTTCTATCAGATTTGAAAGAGCTTCCTTATACCTAGTGAAGTGCCTTGAGGCACCACTAGCAATCAACTAATTTCCCAAGGTATTTGGAGGAGAGGCGGTAGAGAGGGTAGATATAAGATAAAATTCTATTTGCTTGTTATCTACAACATTAGATTCATCATACTTGGAGTTTCTTGATCTTTTGGGAGGTCGACCATTTCCATGTTGAGTAGCGGGAGCATTCTTTTTTCCTTTGTTGTTGAATCTGATATTCCTTTGATTGTTGTTGCCCCTGAAATTGTTGCAGTTGTTGTTGTCATTATCTTGAGGTGTATCCCTTTCATTAGGACACTCCCTAGCATAGTGGCCAAACTTGTTACAAATGAAGCATTTGGCTATTCTTCCATCTTTGAATCCTAGTCTTCCTTGACATTGCTTCTTTGAACTTGCATTGTTCTTCTTTTTAGCATGAGCAGAGAATGCAGTAGGATCATTCCTATTTGAAGGCATGCCTCTCTCTATCATTCTCGTTTCTTCTTGAGTACATCTAGTCAACAATTCATCAAAACCTGGAATCTAATCATTGTTGACGGTAGTAGTGTTGAACACATCCCATTCACGAGGGAGACTTCCAAGGGCAATGAGAGTGAGCTCCCTATTAGCAATAACTTATCCAATTGATAGAAGATCATTTTTGATTTCGGTAATCCTCTTGAAGTAGGATTGGATATCTTCTCCTCTTCCCTTCTTTATGTCCTTCAACTTGTTTTTGAGGAAGAGAACTTGGTTTGCATTTCTAGCTTTGAAGATGCTAACCAACTTTTCATACATTTCCTTAGATGTGCCCAATCAGAGATGTAAGCAACTAAATGCTTATGAATAGAACCCCTGATGATCTTCTTAGCTTTGATTTCACCTTTCTTGTACTTTGTCTTAGCGGCAGCCGATGCATTTGATGGAGGCTCAACAATTGAAGGAGGCTCAACAATCTTTTCTTGCACATAATCCATAGCATCATGCTCTTCCAAAGTCAAGTCAAGAGACATCTTCCATGCATGATAATTAGACTTATCATTGAGCTTGTCATCAGATTTGAAGTAATATGAGGAGGCCATTGAATCTTGTCCTTGTCCAACAAATCTTAGTGATTGCTCTTCTCACTCTTGTTTGGGCTTTGTCTTCACCTCGACTCTGATACCATGTTAATTTTAGATAACAATGGTATGTTTATGCTCTAGAGCAATTTACTTCAATTTTTCTTATTAGCCCAATATGAATGTCCAGATTAGCAATCACATTAACATGATAGTAAATGCAGATAAAACATAAATAATAAGCAGAAGACAAGCCAAGACAAGAGGAAATAATATTTGGCGGATGCCAGGGAGAAACCCCAATGTGGGGAAACCCTTTGATCAAATCTTCTTATTATTCTTCAAAAGTTCAATAGACATCATACAAAATTTACTTGTGCAATCACTATAAAAGTCAAACACTGCTTGGTCAATGTTGATCAAAGCTGGCTGCAACTTGGTCAATGCAGAAATTAGAAAACCTAGTCAAATTTTTGCACATGTGGAGAGGAACAGGTTGCCTTGAAATTTGTGCAACCCAATCAGATGAAGAGAGAGAAAGATGTGTGAGTGATTAATGACCAAATGAGAAAAGTGATTCCTCTATATATACACAATGTTGAGGGTGAAGAGACACATCTGTTGGGCTTCATGAGCCTACATTAGACTTCTCGCTGACCTTGATAAGTTGTCCATAGAAGAAATAAATTCATAATTCCATTTATACTTGTCAGAATGAGATGATATTTAAATCAATATTGCACCTCTCGGAAAGAGAAATCTAATAAAAATATCATCTCCATCATATGAGTTATCCAAGTTGGACTTTGGCCCTAGTTGCCAATTTTAACAAAAACCAACTATACTTTAAACCAGGTCCCTAACCCTTAGAAACATATATAATCGTGGATCGGACAAGAGTGCCCATGGATGACATCTTGGCTTATATGTTTTGAAAATGGTTTTAGAAACATTGCTTCTTAATAAGGGCCAAGGATCTACAACCCTTGTTGATTTGGGTTGAAGCACATGTCGCAAACTAACTATATGAGTTGGTGATCTCTCTCTACTCCTCTTTGAAATCAAAATGGTGATCAAAGAGGATTTTCTTTGACACATTGAAGATCAGCGCCTTGGTTTTACTTCGGTTGACCATCAGTTGACAAAGATCATAGAAAAGGATTAGGGCATCTAGTTGTCTTTGCAATTCATTTGGGGATGAGGCTATCAGGATGTCAGGATCACGTCCTCCACAAACATAAAGATAGAAATCAAAACATGGTGTATAAGGCAATTGTCATTGTTTTGAATGTGCTTATGCAAGGACTTTAGCTTCTCAATGTAGATCTTGAGCACATGGGGCAACCTTATTTTACCTCAATAGTACCCTAAATAAAATTTAATATCCCATATGTTGTTCATAGACTATTAAGGGTTGTCGTAAATGCATGATGGTTGACAAAAGGGTCACTGAGATGCCAATGTAAGTATTTGGCATAAAGCCTTTATGGGTACAAAGTCAAAACTTTTTTGGTAGTCTACAAAACAACAATAAGCTTTTGAAGAGCGATGTCAAGCTTCTTCAATGATAGTCTTGAGTGCAAAGATTTGATCAATAGTCTGGTGCTTAGGTCAGAATTGCAGTTGCTTCTTCTTAGTTTGCTATTCATAGTGAACCATAGAAACTACCAATTATGACTAAGACAAATTGCTAGATAGTCATCTTCCTTCGTAGTTGTTTGTATGCCTTCCACAAAATCCATGGAAATGGTTTCCTATTTATGTGTGTGTAGAAGTAAGGGATAGTATAGATGTTATTAGGCTTGTTGGTACAACAAAGCATACATCCTCTTATAAACTTAGCTACATGTTCTTGCATCTTGGGCCGATGGTCATACCTATTCTCTTCAAATTCCTCTTCATGATTGCATTGGGGATGTGCTTTGCATCTAGGAAATAAATCCAGATTTTATAAGACTCTAGTGGGCATTAGTTGATGCAGTAGGGCCTCTTACAAGGTATGACAAATATCTATACTAGCTTGATGGATCCCATGAGCTATTGATCCTTAATGATTTTCCCAACCTCCTTGATTCTCATTCTTTTTTGTTGACCTACAAAGGTGCAAGTGTAGGTGATTATATCTTGGCAAGCCAAACTCTACTCGACTTCATCCAACACTTATTGGTGACTCTTATTGTGTTAGACGAACAAGCCCTTCTATCCTTCTCCCTACATATTAATAATCCTTGTGATTCCCTTTGATATGCTTTGAACCACCTCTCTTTAATGAGGGTGACCTTGACATCTTTACTTCTTATCTCCACTAGAGGTTGTCGTTTGAGTCCATTTTTGCATGCCTCACTTTTGTCGATGCCAAATACATTTGTATTTTTTTGTCATTTGGGAAGTTGCTCTTCAATCCTACCCCCATCACACCAAATCCATTTCACCTTCATTTAAAACCAAATTTGGTGCCTTCAATAAATGGTATGACAATGATTGTGAACTCCATCATCAACTTTGAGACGCCTTCATTTATACTTTCCCATTATACTTGCATCTTAAAGTTGCATATCATTGCCTACATCATAAGAAATGCCTCTTCATTTCCCAATGGAGACATGAGTTGAGAGCTTCCCTTGTTTGTTCCCCTATACTTTTGAAGGTCACCTTCTTCCCTCACCATTTTCCTATCCTTTTAGACCCAAAATCTATGTTTTACCCTTGCATCCTCCCTATATGATGTCCCTAATTAGCCCTCAATCCAAGTCAACTCGCACCCTCTCTTCTTGCCATCTATTCTCATACCAAGATGTTTGAGAGGCCATGTGGATGTTGAATAATAGTAAAGTAGTGGATGAGAAAGGGTTCCAAGCAAAGCTCTTCAAGTAAGGTCTTCAATATTAAAATTTTCTAAACCCAGTAAATCGGCAAGTTACTTGATAGTAATTTCCTTGCCAGAAACAAATTTAAATTTAGTATATTGAATATAATGCACCCATTAGGGATTTTTAAATTGTAAAATAAATTATAGTGAAAGCAAATAAAACCAATCTCTGAAAAAGCACAATTTTTTCCCCTTCAAATCAGCTTATTAAAATAATATCAAAGCTTACAAGGGCTCCCTTAATTGGGAAAATGGTCCTCTTAGAAATTGACCTCCACTCTATGCACCCGACTTATTGTATGACCTTTATATAGCCTAAATTTGCATTGACTAGTACAATATCCCTCTCTCCCTTTGAAGTGTATGGCCTACACTTGGCTGATCCTCTTAGAAATTGACCTCCATGGCCCTCTTAGAAATTGACCTCCACTCTATGCGCCCAACTTATTGTATGACCTTTATATAGCCTAAATTTGCATTGACTAGTACAATATTCCTCTCTCCCTTTGAAGTGTATGGCCTACACTTGGTTGATCCTCTTAGAAATTGACCTCCACTCTATGCGCCCAACTTATTGTATGACCTTTATATAGCCTAAATTTGCATTGACTAGTACAATATCCCTCTCTCACTTTGAAGTGTATGGCCTACACTTGGCTGATCTCTACTACTGCTACTCATTGTTTTTATCTTCTTTGGGCTTGAGTTGCTATCCTTTGTGCCTTAATCTCTTACTGAGTTCTTGTTCTTGTGTCTTTCTCCTTCACTTAGGCTTGCCTTTAAAATCTTGAGTTATTGATTGAATCAATTAACCATTGATGACTAAGTCTCCATAATCGTAATCTCAATGAAATTGGTAGTTGAGATGAAGTCTAGATCAACAATTTAGGTTCATTTAATTCTCCAATTTTAACTTTACATTTTCTTAGATATTGAACTCACTTTTATAAAAAGCGTTTCACTTTAATGATTCCTTTAATTAAACTAAATTTGCTAAGGTGAAGAGTTCCACACGTCTTAACACTTAGACCTATGCGAAAGTGCTTCTGTCTAAGCTACAAACATCAACACTCTCTCTTAGTGAAGAAGGTATTTTGCACCACTCCAATCTTGTCTCTATAAAATACAAGCTTCCTTTTAACCAAGGGTTTGGTCAGAATGTCTGCAACCTACTCATCTATGGAGATATACTAAAGCTTAACTGCTCCCTTTTGGATCCTATCTCTATTGAAGTGATATCTAATCTTGATAAGTTTGGACCTGCCATGGAACATTGGATTCTTAAAGAGTTTGATGCAACTTTGATTATCATAATATATCATCGTAAACTCCAACCCTTGATTAAACAACTTTGCAAGAAACTTCCGATGCCAAATGGCTTCATAACTCACCATACTTGCTGCAATATGCTCTTCCTCAGCTTAATTTAGTTATTGAATTCTTCTTTCTACTGAACCATGATATCATTGCTAATCCAAGGTTGTAGTAACACCCTGAGTTGCTCTTCCTGTTTGTTGCACTCCCTGCCTAATCTGAGTTTATGTATCCTTGTAGCCTCACTCCATCACCACCAAGATACCTCAAACCATACTTCGCTGTACCTCTCAAGTACTTGAACATTGCTTTGTTGTTACCCAATGCACTTGCCTTGGCTCCACCATGAATTGGCTCAAGGTGTTCATATCAAAGAGGTATATTTGGCCTGGTATATCAATAGTATGGAGATGTGCACATAAAGAGGTATGTTAGCTTTTTGTGATTATTGTTCTCATGATGATTCTTTCATGAGGATTTGGTGTCTTGGGGAAGGAAGAAGACAATTGGAGGCACAGGTTGTCTTTGTGAACATTGTGATCAACAAAAGGATAATACTAGCACTTGTTGATACATGTGCCTCAAAATTTCATGAATGTAAGTTTAGCAGAGCAGCTTGGATGCAGGTAGCACAAGTAGGACAATGGTGAAGGTAGTGAATTCCAAGGCCAAAATCTAAGTGGATTGGCAACAAGATTTCTAGTTTAGATTGATGGATGGAAGGGTTTATTGGACTTCATTGTGATGCCCATGGATGACTTTGATGTGATATTGGGATAGGATTTCTTGATAGGGAACAAGGTGATCCCAATACTGTGGATGGATCTAAATTAAATTTGAGATCTAAGGTAATAAATTACATGATAAATCTTTAGAATATTGTATGATCTGTTGTGACGGATTGTTCTAGTGATAAAAATCATATTGGTATCAGAGCGGTATTCTTCAGGGTTTCATGGGAAGTTGTAGGATCTAGGAATTGGCTTAAGAAAAAAGTCTTTGAACCCTAGCAATGACAGATAAGTCTAGTCATAACAACCCGTGGGATGAGGTAGATGAGAGACGTTCAAAGTTGGAAGAACAAGTCATTGATACCTCTCGCAACATGGCCTTCCTCATGGCGGCTCTATAAAACAAGTTTGGACCTTCTAGGAGTTGGTGTCTCTAACTCAAAAGCATCATTATAAGATAAGATAAATGTATTAATGTCCAACCAATGGAATTGTGCTAGGTACAATGATGTCGGTACAAAATGGGAGTGCTAAAGTGGCTCCCATATAAGACAAAAATCAGGAAGTAAAAGAGCATACTAATCTAAAACCTTAGATGGCCAACTCCAAAGAATGAAGAGGCAGTCTAGGAGAAGGATGTACAAGATGAGTGGCTCATTGGACAAACAAAATGTTATAGCTGTAATGCCTAGGGGTAATGAAAAAAACCAACAAATCTGCAGAAGGAAAAAAGGCAGTCTAGGAGAAGGATGTACAAGATGAGTGGCTCATTGGCCAAACAAAATGTTATAGCTGTAATGCATAGGGGTAACGAAAAAAACCAACAAATCTGCAGAAGGAAAAAAGGCTATGTTAAATACCGGGCCACTAGGAAGGGAAGGGGAACCATTCTTTTGGTATTGTTATTGTTCCACAGTAGAGGAGAGCATCTAGGAGTGGGATATCGAACCATACCAAAGGGTGGTAGAAGATTTCTGTAGAAGCCATTCAGGTGACAGCATTCATGGCAACTCTCTAATGAGTGCCTGGTTCTTTCTACTTGCATTTCATAACTGAGAAAAAGAGAGCAGAGCGTAGGCTTAACCTCCTAGCTGGGTTTTACTTCATATTGGGTTTCCCAGGTCACATTTTGTGTTCAGTTTTGTGGATGGTGTGTTTATTTGCTTTTTCCTTTTATTTCTGTTTTAGTTATTCCCATAATTTTGAGCACTATGTTAGTATCCTTAAACCTAAGATCTATGGTAATAAACTACTTAAAGCTTTCAGAATATGGTAGATCTGTTGTCATTAATTGTTCCAGTGGAATATCCAGGGCAGTTTATAGATAAGCTCCTTCAGGAATTCACCTTCAAATGCACTTTCAGTTTTATTGATCTACATGTCATTTTATCATTAAAACAACTCTCAAAAATATTTTTGAAGCCTAATGAGTTTGTCATTATTTGTAAGCAGGGAAAGGGAAACATTGTAGTTTGGGAAAGTCATTCTCAATAAAGGAAACCAGCGGAGTTGCAACTCATGATGCCATGGATGCTTAAAATAAATTTTTGACTTCTTACTGAAGGCATTTCTTTTTTGTTTTCTACTTTGAATTACACATGAGAACATTGAGACAACATTTAACAACAACAATGGCACTTCACAAGTAGATGCAACATTTAACAACAACATTGGCACTTCACAAGTAGATGCACTACAATTCATTGAGTGTTCCAATTTGCTTACTTGTTTTTTTCCCTTTTTCTAGTGAAATCCCCATTGTTTAGATTATGGAACTTTGTATGGTGTACAATGGGTACAAGTACAACAGGTGCAGAAATGCAGTCCCTTTTTTCAGTGTTCCATGGGGATGTGTCTCTCATGGTCAGGAGCATGCCCCCACATTTTCCACGCTCTGGGGATGGGGAGACACATAGGAAACTTTTCCCCATTTCCCCCTTTGGGGGAAACGCATGGGGAAATGTTAACATGTTTCCACAGAAGGGGTTGTCTGGGCATCCCTCTCCCCCAAAGGGGGGACGTCTGTATGTTCCCCCCCTAGATGGAGAATGATGCTTGAGATCTACATAACATAGTTGGCACTCTGTCTACTGTTTCAGGCATAAAACATTAGTTTGCATAACACATGAATTTTTGTAGAGCTAATCAGATGGACATTTTTGATTCTTTTTGTGCTAGCTTCTTTTATTGACTGCAAGTTATATGCATTTCCTATGTCATAAATATAATTGTAGTAACTGCAGTAGGAATAAACAAATGATTTATAAATACTATTCAGATTACACTGCTAGAAACTTCTATTAAATTGAAATATATTGTATGACATGTTCATTCTTTGTGCACTTGTCTGAAGGGTAAGTAAAAGCTAATAGAGATTAGACGTATTTTCATGAATCATTTGTTCAACTGTGCTTAGTTTTAACCAACTCAATCAAATGAATACATAATCATATTTTAATGATTTGAAGTATGCTTATTTGCCTTGGGAATATGAAGCGCTGCTGTTTCTGGAACTCATGAATACTATTTTTTCTTTCAGAGATATCTGCAGCAACATGATGAAGTGGAGCTGTCGGCTTTGGGAATGGGTACATGAACTTTTCTACATTCTCTTGAAATCTCAATGGAAAGAATAGATTTTAACTTTGTTTTCAATATCTGGCTGTGGCTTAAAACCTAATTTGAAAGGAACTTCATTCATTTCTTTCTATACCTTTAACATTATAGATAATTGTTTGCTTGCTTACGGTGAGAGTGTTTCTGGTGCCAATTGAACTTCAGTACTTTCTGCTACTAATTGGCCTTCATTAGTGTTACATCTTTAAAGGTTGGTGGGAGTATTTTTCCAGCAGTAAAGTGTTTAATCTTCCATTCCATTCTTACATCAGGTATGTGTTATATTGTCGGACGAATGTTTTCTTATACCACTTCTGTGTTGTATCATTGAAGGAAAACTGACGGGAAGCATTATCATTCTTCTACGTCTACTTATTTTGCATAATTAATAACGCTCAAAGCTTTTATGTTTCTAAGTTTTGAACGCGTATTCCCAGCCTCAATGTTTTGCACCATTCTGCATGTAAGAGGGCTTCAGCTTATTCTGTCAACAGAGGTCTTATATACAAAAGACACTTTGCAGTTATCTTCTCTTTGGGTCTTTTTTGGTGCATGGTTTTAGCATATGAGCTTATTAAATAGACAGCTATGGTTTAACACTGACTCGTTTCCTTCAAATACTTGATGAATGGACTAATTTTATATCCCACACATAAATATCACGTGGGGAATGCTTGTTTCTTTTTATCTATTCCCTGTGGAAGGGTGGCAGTGAATTTTACAGCACCTCTAACTTAAATCAGGATTAACACTCCTAGTTATAGAATTTGGCATAAGATCAATATTAGAAGATATTATACCATAAACATAATATATAAAAATCATTATATCATATCAACTAAAGAACATTCTGTTGGGTTGGTGAAACCAGGAAGCTTCCATAGCTCTGCAACAGTGCTCAAATCCTTAAAAAGTGACATGTTTGCTCCTCATAGGCTGGTTCCTTCCTGCTAGGGAGCTGTTAATTAGTGAAATAGATCATGTCCATTTGAGTCAGGAGTGGGTACACACCCCTAGATAAAATGTAATAAAATGCCTACATCTTGATAGGTGGTTAGCACTCGGCACTTAGTAAAGTAAACCTATATATATTGAATTCTAAATTGTCACAAAAGGTGAGCTGTGTAGGTGAAAGCAGGGAGTTTCTATAGCTACCTGTCTGGGCTTAAATCCTAAAAAGATATTACTTGTTTGGCTCTTGAGGGCTGGTGCCCTCTTGCTTGGAGTTAATTTGTTATGAATATAATATATAAAAATAAAATAATAATATAAATAATAATATCGTAAATAATGATTAATTAAATAATAACTAGTTAACTGAAGATGCATGTCTTAAAGGATGACCATTTATGAAGGGGCACCTGTCTAGGTATATAAGCGGGCCCTCATTTATAATCAGATATCATATCATATACATTCGACATTTTTTATATAAATAATACTTGGTCTTATAATGGGTATTTTTATATTTTAGATATTCTCAATATTTTTACTGTGTATACGAACCGTGTTTGTTACATTGGTACCAAAGCGTAAATGAACTTTGTTCGTTACATTGGTATTAGAGTCACATTCTCTGATCTCGGCCTTTGGCCATCAATTTTTCATCAAGGTTGTTGCAGTACAATTGAGGCTTCAAGCCACAAGCTTGTTGGAGGTTCTCCATTTCGCTGTCAGGCCTTTGGCCATTAAAAATAAAATACTAAAAAATAAATATAAAAAAAAATTAAAAAAAGTGTTAAAAGAAAGAGAAAAAAAGGGACAAAAAAATTTGGCATTTTTCATTAAAATAAAAAAATAACACACACATGATTTAAAAAAAATAAAACAAAGAAAATAGTTTATAAAAAAAAAATCAAATAAAAAGGGGAATATATATATATGTATATATATACACACATGATTTAAAAAAATGAAAACAAAAGAAAATAGTTATAAAAAATAAAATAAAATTAAAAAATTGGGGCTGCAGCTGTCATAGTCAACCAAAAGTTGCAGCCTCGCTCCACCACAGACTAGCCTTGACTGCCTCCAAAACTGCCCACACCACTGTTTGACATCACTGCTGACAAATTCTTCAGCCACTTTTGCCAGAGTCAGCTGTTGCCGCCACCATCGCCTCACACTGCCTATGCTACAGGTTTTTTTGCTGCCAGCTTATCTGCCAGCTTCCTCACAACCATCATGCCACTTTGTGTGTGTTCAAATTTAAATTTTCACCAGCAGAAATTATAGTGAAAGGGCCACCAGTATACCAACCAACCAACCCACCTTGCCAACGTCGATCACTGTTGACATGTTGTTCTGTAGCAGCTGCAGCTGCTGCCACATCAGGCTCGGTCCTTTGTGTTGTTTCATCTTGGCTTGGTTCCTTCTTCATGGTTGCATATCTATGGTTGATGGAGATTTGAGGTTAAGAGTTTGTGGTTTCACTCGATGCCTTGATTAATAGTAATGGGATGTTCTTTGGTGTATCATTGGTGGGTGATTCATATTATGTTGTTCATCTTAATACTCATACATATGACTTTTGCTTATGTATTGGGAGATACCACTCAATCATCATGGTACAAAACCTTTATCATCTATACTCCTCTTGATGGCACATATATGGAGGAAAGTATAATTTTAATAGGGCTAACCCATTTTGCACTTTAAATCATAGTGAGGGTGGGTATATTTGCCGATCCCTCCATACATAAATATCCCCACTTATTTCACAAAGTCGTGGGTCTTCAAGGTCCTTGACACTTGAAGTACTCTTGTAAACATTGATTAAGAAAATATTAATTAATGTGTATGTGGGCTGCCCCTTTTCTATGTGATGGAGATGATGTCATATTTTAATAGATCGTAATGGGAACCACCTCCACCTCCTATTATCAATTCATAACATGAAACCTTGGTTATCGACCTATGTTGAGGAAGTTGTGGCAAGGTGATGACATGATGGTTACTATACATGTGACATGGCACTTGTATTACATGGAGCCAAATTTTGATGCTAGCTGCTTTTTCTCATCCCACGAGAACATTGGTTAGCCATTTGCAGGTGTGAGCCCATGATCTATGAGCATGGCATCATGTAGGGCAAACAATGGTATTTTAATGATGGGTCACTTCCACATTTCAATCCACAAGTCAACCATATATTCAATGGCCAGTTGAATCTCTGATGAAATGGGGATTTGAGCCTAGAATGGGTCAGATGATTCTTATACGATATTGTAAAACTCACGTTGAAGGTAGCATCACATGTTTTGAGTGGATAGAGGAGCCATCCCACGTTTTTAAGCCCCCACATATTATTGCATGAGTGGAGACAGCCATATTTATTTAGTAGGCGATGTAACTATACCTTAGTTCATACTACATAGTTTCTTAATGCTTGGCCGAGCTCATTTCCTCAGATATGTTGCATTACACTCGATTTCTCTAAGGAGACACCTTCATGATTTATTGTTTGACTCATAGTTTACTTATTGATTGGATATTTTATTACTCGCTTATGCATTGTTGATAGAGGTCCATTTTGGAGGCTAATTCCTCATTATTTGAGGAAGAGATCATGAAAGACCTATCAAAGTCAATCGACCAATTTAAGGAGCTTGCTCTATTCTTGGTTATTTTTGGAGGTGGTTCCATACTAACTCCATTTATCTTATTTTTGTTAAATGATTCCATGGAGTTAATTAAGGTGAGAACATTATTGTATTGTTTTCCTTGGGGGAGGATGATTATTTGATTGTTTAAGGAGCTTGCTCTATTCTTGGTTATTTTTGGAGGTGGTTCCATACTAACTCCATTTATCTTATTTTTGTTAAATGATTCCATGGAGTTAATTAAGGTGAGAACATTATTGTATTGTTTTCCTTGGGGGAGGATGATTATTTGATTGTTTCTCAAGTAAGTGAGAATGGATCGCAACAACTCACTCCTAGTTTAGTAAAGAGTTTATTGAGGAATAATAATTTATTGCATTCGTTTTGGAGGTGGTTCCTATTTTTTTGTTAAATGGCCCAATGGAGTTAATTAAGGTGAGAACATTATTGTATTGTTTTCCTTGGGGGAGGATGCTTATTTGATTGTTTCTGAAGTAAGTGAGAATGGATCCAAATAGCTCACTCCTAATTTAATAAGTAGTTTGTTGAGGAATAGTACTTTGCATTCGTTGGAGAACTAACAAATCTAGGAAAATTGTTATTTTTTATTCTGAGAGGAGTTGAGCTCAAACCATGTTAAGGGTTTCCTTTCTCTTCATTTGGCATGGTAGGTTACATAGGTTTAAAAAAACTTAACCGGCTGCATATCAAAACAATTTTTCAAACTAGAATTGGATTGAACTGGATTCAATGAACTAGTTTTAAAAAAAAATACACAAAATTATTAATTTTTAATGAAAAAGTTATTTTTAAGACTCTTAAACCATGATTCCAAATCATTAGAGACAAAATATGCAAAGTTTGCTCATCTAAGTGCGATATATATCAGCAACGAAATACATATTCAATGAGGTTCTAATGGGTACAACCATGGTACAAGCTACTAGGCCACTAACCTACTACAAACCATTGATCCACATGATCACCCATCAATCTCATCACTGATTCAGCACTACTAGAAATGGGATTGTCAACAAGAGTTACTTAAACATCATCTGGCTCAAAGTCTTCAGACTCAGATTCGTCAACCTTATAATATGGTAGAACTTGAAAAAGCTTAACATCCTAACCAATGATTTGTGTTAGAATACAGATTGAGAAGACTTAGTAACTAAGAATATGTTGGTATGGCATTCATCAGACCTTTAAACCATCTCAAGTGGCAAAACAAGTTAGTGGAGATTGCATAGAGTTTCAAAAAACAAATTAGGGTGGACGGAACAAAAAAATGCAGAGAAAAAAGTACACTTGGTTCTGCAAGACATTACACCAAGCACATTAAAGCAAAAGAAGGGGTCACATCAAGACAAATGTGGCATAAACTAGTCATAAAGTTCAACACATTCTCATCAATCATATGTAGAAATTTCTCATTTCCCACCCCGGTTTTCATTTTCACCTTATTTCTCCCATATAGTTAAATGCCCTTTCCCATATCCATACATTCAACAATTGAAAAATAAATTTTTGCTGAAAACACAAATTCTGGAAATTTTACAGAATGTTGGAAAATGCAGAAATAAAAATCAGTAGGTACAAACAGTGATTTAACACATTTGAACACAGTGATTTTGGGTCAATGTGACCTTGGAAAAACCCCCTACAACTCTTGGGGAAAACTAGTTCGAGAGCTTTTCTTTATTTCTGAAAATGCTTTTTTTACAGTGAGAAATATTCAGCAAAAAATCAGCAAGCAAATTTACAACTTATCTCTTTTCCCGTGCCTCACAACAAACTGAAAATTACAGCAAACAGTACAGCAATAAATGCTGTACGACCTCCTCGATTTTCGTGCCCACTTTCAGCCTTAAATGTTGTTGTACGACATGCATTAAATGCATTGTACAGACTGCAATAAATGCATTGTACGGACCTTGATTTGCGTGCAAAAAAACAACAAAATGCTCCTCGATTTTTGTGCAAACCACTCCTCGATTTCTGTGCAAACCAGCTGTACGGATTTCTAGAAAATCGTGCCAAAATCAGCCTTTCACTGTGTGCTGGATTAGTTGTACAAATCTGCTCAACTGCTGCCTTGGAATGTGTGCCAAGCTGCTGTCTCCGTTTCCTTATTGTCCAGAAATCTCCCTTGCTCTCTTGCTCTCCTTCTCTCAATCTGCTCATAAAAGAATGAATGACCTCTTGTCTCCTTTTTCTCCTTTAATCTAATCCTAAGTGACTTTTGGGTAACCTCTAAATCCAATGGCTGATTGAGATCTAGGGCTGAGATTAAATGCTCATTTAAATCTCACTTTTTATTTTTTAACTCACCCCACTTTAATAAAGACCCACTTAGTCATTTATTTCCAAAGTCACTTTTCCTTTCTAATTTTATATATTAACTTTAAAATTAGACTTTAGTAATTTTATCACTTAAAGTCACTTTTAAATTAGATTTAAGTTTTAACTTTATAAAATTATAAAGTTACTTTAGGAGAAAAATTAAATTCTTTTGGGCACTTTTCCCTGGGCCAAAGATCAAAGCCTTAGGGAACCACCTGTCCTCTGGTACCAAATTTCAACATCATAGCTGCCTTGCATCACTATTTGTGTTGGTTTGTCTGTGAAAGGGTGTTTTCTTACAGCTTTGCCATCATTGCACAAAATCAAGCTGCTGTCTTCTTTGTTTGAAATGGCAATGTCAAAAGTGCTTTCGAGGGTTGTGTCAAGTGATAATGTAAGTGGTTGTCATAGGAAAATTAATTAATTGGTGGTTTGCTTTGCCGTTAATAAATTAGATTGGCGGGTAATGCATCATGTGATCAAAAGAAGGGGGATAACATAGAGGGGGAGTTCTTTAAATGGTTGTAACTCTTAAAAGGTGTGGTGGTGATTTTTAGTTAAAGTTCGAATACCAACATCATCGAAGTAGCACTTCTAAAAGTTCCTCAAGTCATTGATACAAATTCAAAAAGGGAACAATATCATTTGAAGTTAACAAAGGTCTACCTTCAAAGGTCCATTATTGGACTATCAATTGTAGGAGTTGGCTCGAGACAAGAAATACTTATGCAAAGTTTATGAGTTTCTCAGTTGCGTACTCAATGTTGAAGGAGATGACAAATCAATTGATGACACAATAAAGATATGGAAAGTTGGCACCGTTTCGTAAAGACCTACAAGTTTCGACTATTATTATGGGAAAGCAAATTTCTGTTTAGTGATCTTTCCAGGTGTTGAGATTAACATCATATCCTCTACATATTTACCTAGAAGCAAATATTTTCAATGCAAGCATGTACCCCTACATGCAAGCTTGAGGCAATTATGCAAATTGTTTTTGATATTGTTTCTTGGGTTATTGCATTTAACTATAACTAAGCACTTTCACATGCATGGATGTACTTCTATACATAAGCACGAGGCAAATGATGCAAATTCTTGGGTATGAATCATAGTAGTCATTTCTAGGACTATTTGGTAAATTTATTTTTTAAGGGTGCTTATCAAATGGTGATGGGTTTTTGGTTGTTTGTAATGTTTTGTACTATCATTTAAAGATGCATGTTTATCTTTAGATTTCCGCACATGGGAATTATTTTCTGTGTATTTGAATGGACTAGGATTGAAATTCATTTGCATTATTAAGGAAGAACAATAATTTTTTTCTTATTTATTGTTCAGTTGCATTTGCATTTTTGGCAGGGCTGTTTCAATTAAAATCCCTAATGTTGCCTCTTGTTGTTTTTGCAGCTATTGCTACAGTTGTTACTGTTGCAGAAATACTAAAGAACAATGGTCTGGCCATTGAGAAAAGTAAGATTTCTTGGTAGTAAGTAGCCCCTGCAGTATTTCCTAGTAGAAACTTTTACATGTGATATTTTAGATTGGCTGGTTTGTTTCTGCAGTAGTATTACCAACATAGACTTTATTTTATCAAGTGATAAATACTAAATTCTGAACTACAGGTCTCTCCAAATACATGAACTTATGATGTTTAGCACACAAGCTGTATACACTATTATGATTGTCATCAATTATAAAAAATAACTTGTATATTTTTTGGCTAAAAAATGTAAACAACAAAGCATTTTTTTGAATAAATTACTTTGTTGTATCAAATCAAGGTTGCTTGGAAGTGGGAGCAGGAGCGGGAGTGACAATTTTCAGAAGCTTTTGGGTTGGGAGTGTTTTCAGGAGCATTTTTTATATAATATATATTTTTATATATTTTGATGCATATATGTCGAAAAGCATGTAAAATGATGAATTAGTTATAAAAAGCATAAAACCATGGATTAAACCATATAACATCAATCATCTAGTAGTTATAATCTTCACCAACTATTCTCATCAAACCTTAAAGTTTCAAAGTTTCAATATCTACTCAGATTTCTTGCGACAAGAAAATTCTAGTTTCTTTTCTCGTGATCTATGAACAATGGGAGTCTCCTCTTGCATAGTTTGACTTTACAATGGTCTTGAACCATGTCAGAACTAAAGGTACATGACCTCCACGCAATGTTGTAAATGGAGGTGGCGGCAACTTGAGCCATGCTAGTGAATGGGGGTGGCATTGTTGGTTGATGCTATTGCTGTTGCTTAATGACTGTCATCCTCATCGTCCAAAAGTTTTTCTTCCAATTGTTCTAAATGTAAGGCTTCATCTTCCAAATTATCCTCCTTTGGGTTGTTGTTCCATGCTCTATCTAATTGAGCCCGCTCACAATAATGTGTCAACAACCTCAAGTTGTAGTGTACATAAACCAAGCTTTTTACCTAAGGTACCCTGGAGCCATACATGTTCCACCATTCAATGAGATCTAGCCTATCACTATCATCAAAAATACCAAACATTCTAGTATGATTGAAGTATTTGCTTAATTCTCCACGCAATCTAGCACACTCTTCCCTGTTAGGGACCAACTTGTCTAATGCTAGCATGTTCCCATTTTGTACCTCTGGATTTGTATGGGGTTTTCTCCTAACCTGACTCCTAGGTGCAGGTTTGGCCTACCAAGATGGAGAGTAGTATTTTGGCGTAAGGAAATATGCTAAGGCATGGAGTGGAACATTAAGATTATCCCATTGTTTGAAATTTGACCACATGTTTGTGAATATGATCATACAATATGGCATCTTTCGACTGAACAATATCGTTGATTTTCCCTAGCATGATATCCATCTGCTCATACACCTCCCCCAATCACTGATGCATCTATGTATGCAAAATGAATCATGTTATGAATGGGCTTGGTAAACTGCAAAACATACCTCACACTTGCCTAAGATTGACCATTAGGAATTATTTCCTCCACCTCTTGAAAATCGGATGTGGTTGCAACCCTGTCCTTTAATACCTGCCATGATTCACTTGATACCATTCCAGACGATGCCTCTTACCTTCAAAAGGTGCTTGAAGGTGAGTTAATAGCTAGCAAATCTAGCCTTTGCAATCTTCAATAGCCCTAACCTTGAGTGATTGCAGAAAAAGGCTATGGACACTTTCATGATTGGTAATCAATCTTATCATGTACTTTCCTCTCTTGTACAATGCACCTGTCCGTTTGTATTTAGGTTGCGTTATCTTAATAATGTCATACATCACAAGGTTCATTGTGTGAACCAAATACCCCGAACAAAATATGTTAGAATTATTATTAAGTAATGACTTGGGTGACATTGTATGGCCCAATAGTTTCAATTGTTTGAATTAATGGTTTTGCAATGTTGATGCTAGTCATGAACTTATTTGAGTAGTCATGAGATGAAAGGAAGATTGCACTCGCAAACACACTAAGAACACTTATCAATGACTTTCCTTTTACATTTTTCCAACCATCAGATACAATGGGTACCCCATATTCATTTCAAGCATCTGTGAATTTACTCAAAACTATTTTGATTTCGGCTTTGTCCAGATCAAGTCCCACGGTTTTAGCTTTGTCATACCCAAGGCTCTTGCATTCTTTAGGAGCATCATTGATGGTGGCAACCATTTCATGCCAATAAGGTGACTGAAGAACATTGAATGGTATGCCACATGCAAAGAGAAATTGGTAAACTTTTGCATTTGTGAAATTTCCTCAAATTGCAACAAATTTAATTTACTCATCTAGCTGGTTAGTAGGTTAATAATTTTCTGATTAATACCGAATAAATCACACTACAATTCTTCATAGCAAAATTGCAACAATTGTAATTTACTCTTCTAACTGGTTAGTAGTTTATTAATTTTCTGATTAATACCGAATAAATCACATTACAATTCTTGACAAATAAATTTTGCAAAATTGCAACAATTGTAATTTACTCTTCTAATTGGTTAGTAGTTTATTAATTTTTTGATTAATACCGAATAAATCACACTACAATTCTTCACAAATAAATTTTGCAGAAGCTAAATAAAATGTTGGAACAAATAAAATAGATGCACACACATAATAAAAATGACACCAATATTTTTGGAGTAATAGTCATCGGAAAACCCCCAAAGGGTTTATTAATTTTTTGATTAATACCGAATAAATCAAATTACAATTCTTGACAAATAAATTTTGCAAAATTGCAACAATTGTAATTTACTCTTCTAATTGGTTAGTAGTTTATTAATTTTTTGATTAATACCGAATAAATCACACTACAATTCTTCACAAATAAATTTTGCAGAAGCTAAATAAAATGTTGGAACAGATAAAATAGATGCACACACATAATAAAAATGACACCAATATTTTTGGACTAATAGTCATCGGAAAGCAAATAATCTCGACAAAATATAATGGAGATTTTTTCTCCCTTCCAAGAAATAACTTGGCCTCCCTTTGCCTCCTAACCTCTAGGAATTCACACTGCTTGGTTAGGGCAATTTGCACATAGCTAGCTCTCTTGACAAAATATAATGGAGATTTTTTCTCCCTTCTGAAAAATAACTTGGCCTCCCTTTGCTTGCTCACCTCCAAGAATTCGCACTGCTTGGTTAGGGAAATTTGCACCTAGCTAGCTCTCTTGACAAAATATAATGGAGATTTTTTCTCCCTTCTGAGAAATAACTTGGCCTTTGTTTTCCTGCTCGAACCTTTGGGAATTCACACTCCCTGGTTAGGGAAATTTGCACAGCTTGCTAGCTAGCTCTAGCTAGCTCTAGTTCAGCTGTCCTGCCTACCTTTGGGAATTCACACTCCCTGGTTAGGGAAATTTGCACAGCTTGCTAGCTAGCTCTAGTTCAGCTGTCCTTCCTTCCTCTGCCTCTGGAAGTAAATCTCTCTGCTTTTCGGGTGATCTTCTAGCCTCCAACGACTGAAACAATCTCTTTCTGGCACTTCAATTGGGGTTTTTAGTTGTTCGACCTCTCTCTGTAGATAATTTGGCCTCTGTACTGTTGGCTCTTTGACACTAGGAAAATCCTTGCCTCTCTGTTGCTGCTTCCTCAATCATTAATTTTGGCTCGAACTCTTCTTATTGCTGAATCACTGTATTAGATAACTCTATCTTGCCTAAGGAACTCGCTCTCCCTCTTGCTTGATGTATCTTTCCTCAACCCATCGACCTGCTATTATAATCTCTCGTTAGATCACCAACGACCATGATTAAATTATTACAAATGACTAAGATCATCTTAGACTTGATCTGTGTGAGCCTCTAGAGCTTTCTTGATCTTTCTCAATTAGTTGCCTTTAATTAATTGATTTCCCTAAGTTAGGCATTTTTTAATTTTTGATCAATTAATTTCATTGAGTAGTCTCTAGGTCTATTCTCCTAAAACCTTTTTTGGGTTTTGGAGACCTTGTGTTCTTTAGCCTCTTAACACTAAGTTGAGACCAGAACACTTGTTCGATGCTACCAAAAACTAACACTCCCTCTTAGCGAGGAAGGTGTTCTTTGTCTTCTCCACTTCACTACTATATCCATCAACCTCATGAATATCTTGAAGTTTGTAGCTAGACCACCTCACGCTGTTGATGTCTGACAACTGTGATACAACTAGCTCTCACTGTCCAACCATTGCGTATACTCTAATTCATTTGCTAACCCTGTAGCTGAACCACCCTACATCTGTGTTGTCGTTGACACTGCATTGTGCCTCCTTGCATTGAGGGCGATGCATTTGATCTCATGCTGTTGTTGTTGCTGCAACTACTGCAACTAAGAACTAACATTCAGATCTATTGTGTCCCTGTATAGGCTCTGCAATTGTCTTTTGAGTCTCTGACTGCAACTAATCTCTGCACTGTCTATTGAGTAACTGTCTGCGCTCATCTGTCTCCACACCCCTCTAGTAACTAAATGCAAATAGTCTCTGCATTGTCACTCAAGATTTGATTGCCCCAATTGATACTGATTTTCTTGCTATTGAAAATTGTTGGCCCTCGTAGCAAAGGTAATAATCCACGAGGAAACACTTGTTTGATGCTGTCCTCCTTGGACCATGCCCAATCTTGCATCTCTAAAGTTATCATACTCCTCCTTCATCTGGAGGTATAGCTTCTATCAATGCAAACTCCTTCGACTTGGAGGTTAACTCATCTATCTCTGTCAAAACTTTGCCCCTTCTTTTCCTTTTTCTTGGGACATTGGGTGTTGTCATAATCGAACTCAACACACTTGAAGCATTTGATCTTTGACAAATCCTTTGTTGACACCTAATCATAGGGATTGGGTGAACAACTGTAAATAGTGTAAATAAGTAATAGAGAAAATGGAGTCATTGGGAGATGAAACTCAACAGTCACTCCCTCATGTATATAATAATGAACAACCTAAATGAATAATAGAATCTCATTTTTGAGGAGTTACCTCTTGCTCTTGACATGGTATCAAAGCCAGCTCTATTTTTGGCATTACAGTTTGCCCTTGTAACTCCCTTTTGCCTATGTTCTGCCTATTAGAGCCAACTCTATTTTTGGCATTACAGTTTGCCCTTGTAACTCCCTCTTGCCTATGTTCTGCCTATTTTGCAGAACTGACACCTTTGTCATGCGCTTGAGGCCTGAACCCACCTTACTTACACTGTCATAATGCGTTTTCTATTCCTGCCTGAACGACTCGTCTCCCCACTCTCCCCATGGAATATCATCAAACTTACAGCTTGGCCGCATTGCTTTGCTAACCCTTACTCGCGAGTTAATACGCGATCCTAAACAAGACCATTGGCATACCTCTGCACATTGGCCATTGTTTCCAAAGTCGAGCCCTTTTCAAATTTGGCGTTTCATTGCTCTTTGTCGTGGTTACTTCCCCTTGCGGTTGGGGCATTGAGCCATCGTTTGAGCGAATTCAGGGCATCAAGCCCGCAACTACAGACAGTTTTTCACAAGCTTGAGTGCCGAGACCTATCGGGCCCCTACTAGTCGTGTGGAAGCCGAGTATTGAATTTCATTTTTTTTAAATGCAATTTTAGTGCATCGGTACCACCACTTTCATGCTTTGTGGCTCCGATACATTATACCACCTCCGCCACTTCCACAGAGTTGTAGAAATCTGACTTGTCGGCCTCCATACTTGCAGTTTTTTGCCTGATATTTATTGTTGTAGCGCATAGGTTGGGTTTGGTTTATGCCTTTTTTTGCAGTTATGGGCGATGAATTTTTGATTGGGGTATTGATTTAATGCTTGGAGCATTCCTTTGGAAGGCAGTATTTTCCAAGGATCAGTTGTATGCATTTTTTATGTCTGCACAACTTGTTGTAGGTCGTGGATTTTGAAGTATGATAGCTGTAGAACAGTACCACACGAGTTTTTTTTTGGTTGTCTGCAATAATTATTCCGGACCAAGCCTTGGATCAAATTGTAGGACATGATTTTTGTCTCTTAACCACACATTAAGTGTATATAAAATTAGTATATACCCCACCATACTGCTTCAAATACCATCAAATATACATCTGCCATATATATATCAGAATTAGATTTTTTACCATTAGGAGTAAATTTCTGCAGCAAAAGTATATTTTTCAGTACACAACATTTAAAAAAAATGCATTCATTGATATCTATTGTGGGAGTGGTTCTCACTTGCAAGGAGAACTATCCAGAATGGTCATGGAAAATTTAATGAGCTGTGGAAAGGAGTGTGTGTTGGAGACGGAAACAAAGAGCCAGAATAGCCTACCTCAGACAAGGAATTTGCCATTTGGGAAAATAAGAACAACAAGGCTTATGCATTGCCATTTGGGAAAATAAGAACAACAAGGCTTATGCATTGCCATTTGGGAAAATAAGAACAACAAGGCTTATGCATTGATTGTAGCATCAGTAAATGAAGAGGTGAGTAGCCATATTTCGCCATTATCAAATGCTTTCAAAGCCTTACAAAAACTGTAGAAACTCTATGACTAACACTCTACACGTTCAACTCATGATTAAATTGTTCAACCTTGAATTACAAAATGATGATCCTCTTGCTCTTGAAGTAAAATCTATTATGCATG
The DNA here is from genome assembly GCA_000404065.3 of Pinus taeda. Taxonomy (NCBI): domain Eukaryota; kingdom Viridiplantae; phylum Streptophyta; class Pinopsida; order Pinales; family Pinaceae; genus Pinus; species Pinus taeda. Next base: position 533,609 of record APFE030017119.1, read on the forward strand.
ATATCAAAGTCACTAATGTTGAATTGGTACCCAAATTATCTTGAATCATTGCAAGCAAATGGGAACCTCAAAGATATTACCTTTGACTCCCTTGTGAAAAAATTTGCCAAAAGGGAGAAAGATTTTGAGAAGAAGACAACTCCTCAGTCTTTCAAAGAGGCTGTGTGTCTTCCACATAAAGAGAAGAATCTTGCTCAAGATTCTTCTAGAGGAAGAGGTGGTCGAAGAGGAAGAGGAAGAAGAGGCAGGGTGGCAGACACTCTCAAGGAGAAAAGTCAGATTTGCATTGCATACATTGCAAAAGAGATGGATCACATGATGCATCCACATGCAAGTTGCCTTGGGACATAATTGAGCAGGAAAGAAACCAACCCAAAGGTAAAACTAATGACAAAGAGAAAGGTAAAGCATTTGAATCCGCTCACTATGTTGTGACACACTGTAATATTGGAGGAAATGAAGACTTATTTAATGCTTCACTTGCTTCTTGGAAAAATGATTGGTTGCTTGATTCATGAGCAACTTGCCACATGACTTTTAGAAGAGATTTTTTTGAAGAATTTACTGACAATGTTGATGGAGCAGTATACTTTGTAGATAAATCAAAACTCAAAGCCATCAGGGCTTGGCACAATCAGGCTTAAATTACTTGGTTTTCCAGACTTTCTTTTGCATCATGTTTTATATCTCCCACAGGCGAGGAGAAACTTAAATTACTTGGTTTTCCAGACTTTCTTTTGCATCATGTTTTATATCTCCCACAGGTGAGGAGAAACTTGCTGTCCTTGGTCCACATCCGCCAACAAGGACACTCCATTCATATGTTTGATGGCAAGGTTGAGGTGAGAAAAGCATCATACCACTCACTTGTCATGACGGGGATAGAAGAAGAAAGGCTTCTCAAGCTACAGGGTACCTCTGCTTGTGCACAAAATTTCTCATACAATTCTCATTATGAAGAAGGTACATTTCCATCAAGTTTATTATGGCATGCTAGATTTGGACACTTAAACTATGACAACCTCTGCTTGTTGAAGAAAAATGGTGTTAGTGGTTTGCCTACAATTCTTAGGAAACTTAAGCAATGTGATGCTTGCATTTTAGGAAAGCATAACAAACAGTGTTTTCATGATTCACATTCCAGAGCACATAGAAAACTTGAACTCATTCATTCAGATTTATGTGGTCCAATGCCTCTTCCTTTTGCAAATGAAAATAAATATATGATGACATTTATTGATGACTACACCAGAATGTGTTGGGTTTATTTATTGAAGAACAAATTTGATGCTTTTCAAACATTCAAGAACTTTCACACATGGATAGAAAATGATGCACAATCTCATATTGGCTCTATTCGCACTGATAATGGAAAAGAATACACTTCAAATGAATTTGAAAACTATGTTCGCCAACATGGGATCAAACATCAAACAATTGTGCCTTATAATCCCCAACAGAATGGAGTAGTTGAAAGAATGAATAGGACAATTTTAAATATGGTGCGCTCCATGATGTTTTTCAAGAATGTAAAATTGATGTTTTGGGCTGATGCAGTTCTATGTGCTGTATATGTAAAGAATCGATGTCCATCTAATGCTATTAGAAACAAGACTCTTTATGAAATGTGGTATGGGCACATTTCTTTGGTAAAACATCTCAGGGTCTTTGGTTCCACATGTTATGCCTTGACACCAAAGGTACATATAAACAAACTTGGTGCAAGGAGTCGTAAGTGTATCTTTTTGGGGTATTTAAACACCTCCAAAGCATACCATCTCTATGATGAAGTCAATAAAAAGTTTGTTGTATCTAGAGATGTAATCTTTCTTGAATCATCTAAAATTGACAATGTTGTTGAGCGGCAACTTGATCGCTTGGATAGATTCGCAAATGTGAAATCATTTCAAGAATTTGATAATCAGATTCCACATCTTGAAGGGGGGAATTCATATACTAGATCAACCTGTGGAATCTTCTTTTGAAGCACTCTCTGCCCTGCATGAAACTCCAACAATGGATGATACTTTGAGTGATGTGATTGACAGAATTGGGAGACTCAATCTTAATTCAATCCCAACTCAATCAATTGAGCAGCCTGGACCATCTCAGAAAGGTTCCCCAAAGTGGTTGACAAAGACACTTGAAAGTGTTCATCTTGATGAGGTTGGAAAGACAGAACTAGAAATTCAACCCGGCAAAATGGAGGTGATGTAGATGACTCTGATTCACCTGTTGAAATGGCTATTTCTTATGATTGTAAATTGAATTTGTCTACAGATTTTGAACCAACTTCCTGCAAAGAAGCTGCTTCTCATGATGAATGGAAAGAAGCAATGCAAAAGGAGTATGATGCCTTGATAAAGAATGGCACTTGGAAGCTGGTTGATCCTCCATTGGGAACCAAACCAATTGGCTTCAAGTGGGTCTACAAGAACAAGTATAAAGCTGATGGCTCACTTGACAGGCACAAAGCCAGGCTTGTGGCAAAAGGTTTTGCACAGAAGGAAGGGGTCGATTATGAGGAGAATTTTACCCCCACAACAAAATGGGCTACCATCCGGACACTCTTTGCCCTAGCAGTGCAGAACGGTTGGAAAGTCCATCCAATGGATGTAAAAACTGCTTTCTTGAATGGAAATCTAACAGATAATGTTTTTATGTCCTAGCCTGAAGGATTTGCTGTGAAAGGACATGAACATAAAGTTTTCAAACTTGTGAAATTCTTGTATGGCCTTAAACAAGCACTGTGAGCCTGATATGAAAAGCTAATTGAGCATCTTTTGAAACTCAATTTCAAACATTATTATCTTGATGATGCAACTTTGTTTGTCAAGAAAGTTGGCAAAATAGTTGTATATCTTGTGGTATATGTATATGATTTTTTGATGAAAGGAACAATGACAGCTACATTGCAATCATAAAGAAGGAATTGAAGAAAGGTTTTGAAATGACTGATTTGGGCTATATGTTCATTACTATCTTGGTATTGAAGTAACTCAACATCCGAAGTCCATATTCCTTTTTAATAGAAGTACATTGGAGATTTGTTGAACAGTTCTGGCATGGCTGAATGCAATCCTCTGACTACTCCAATGGAACAAAACTTAAAGCTCACATCCATTGAAGGAAAAGAATTCGAGGATGCAACAATGTATAGACAACTTGTAGGAAGCCTCAACTACTTGCCTACTACCAGACCAGACATTTCGTTTGTTGTTGGAATCCTCTCCAGGTTTATGCAAAAGCCTTGTGAGGGACATTGGTCTGCTGCAAAAAGAGTTCTAAAGTACTTGAAGGGAACTCAAGACTTTGGACTCAAGTATACACAGGTGGGCGACTTCAGCTTGATTTGATACTCTGATTCAAACTTCGATGGAGACAAAGAAATTGGGATATCTACTTTGGGTTATGCTATGAGTCTTGGATCAAGAGCTGTCTCCTAGAGTTCACACAAACAATCAGTTCTTATAGATTCCACAACAGAGGCAGAATATGTGGCAGCAGCTGAGGCAACAAAAGAAATTGTGTGGCTTAGGAAAATTTTGGAAGATTTGCAGGCAAAACAAGTACATTCGTCTTCACTCATGATTGACAATACCTCGGCAATAAAGTTGGCCAAGAACCCAAAATCCATGATCGAACGAAGCACATCAATACAAAATATCATCTGCTTCGACATCATGTTGAGGCCAAAACAATCCATCTTTGCCATTGTTCCACTTATGAGCAGATGAGAAAATGGAGAGTCATCAGGAGATGAAACTCAACAATCATTCCCTCATGTATATAATTGATCCAAAATGGATCTAGAATAGATTCTAAGTCTAAAAATTATTCTTCACAGAGGAAAATGGAAAGTCAAAGGATGCTCTTGGAAATAGTCTCATTGTGTAGATCTCTTCATTTTGAATCTAACACAATTTGAATGGGCTAAAATGGACTTCGGATGAAGAAGTTATTGTAATTTTTTTTATTTTTTTATTTTTTCCATTATCTTTAGAAAAGGAGGCAATTTCTTATATAAATGGGACTTAAGGGAAATAAAGGCTTTCTATAGAAAAATCGCATTAGAAGGTTCAAAGGGAGGACTTAGACCAAAGGCCTTAAGGACCCCCGATTAGCGAGACTTCGGATGAAGAAGTTATTGTAATTTTTTTATTTTTATTTATTTATTTATTTTTTTTCCTTCCCATTATCTTTAGAAAAGGAGGCAATTTCTTGTATAAATGGGACTTAAGGGAAATAAAGGCTTTCTATAGAAAAATCGCATTAGAAGGTTCAAAGGGAGGACTTAGACCAAAGGCCTTAAGGACCCCCGATTAGCGATCTCCGATATATCAGATCAGAGGTAGGCTGCCATGCGTTGTTGGGACCCTGTGCGAGCTGATTGCGATATATGATGGTCGATGATGGGCAATCAACACAGCCAAAGGGAAGACCCCTGGGGCCGTTGCAATTGCGATATGTGACATGTGATTGGGCTGATAGCGATGTGCTGATATCGACAATCAGCGAATCCCCGATACAAGGAGCCAATGTCAATGCGACGTGCGACTGCGACTTGCGACAAAGCGCAAACCCAATGAGGTTTATGAACGCAGTTGAATAATATTTGAAATCCAGAATTTCAGATTTTCTGTGTATTCCTGTGTATTTGGGTTTTTGACCATGCGACAATGCGATTGCGATATTGCGACCAAAGGCAGACACGATAAGGATTATAGACGCGATTTCATATTATTTGAAATCTGGATTTGCGGATTTTCTTTGTATTTTTGTGTAATTGGGTTTTGGCCTTATGCAATGCGATTTGCAATGAGCGATGAGGAACATGGACTTGACAGGTTTATAAGGGCGATTCTATATTATTTGAAGTTCGATTAAACGCTTAATGATGTGTTTTCGCCAGTTTAAACTGTGTATTGTGTTACGTGTTCGAACGTGGGATTTCTACAAGAGGAAGGTCGAACGGTTGGGTTTCCGGTGCCTGCTGGTTCATTTCCATGAGAAACTGATTCTTTTGTGAAAATGCGTGGTTTTCCATGATGGAGGATTGTAACCAAATGGTTACAAATACATAGAGAACATAATTGGCAGGGATTTGCAGAGGCTGAGGAAAACATAGAAAGCATAGAGAAAGAGGATTCTCAGAGGCTCAGGCAGAGGAATGCTCAGAGAGAGCCAAGAGCCAGAGAGCCAAGAGCCAGAGAGTCACTACGCTGAGAGCCAGAGCCGAGAGCCAGAGTGCTTGACAGAGGCAGAGAGGTTGGAGGCAGAGCCAGAGAGCTCAAAGCAGACTTCGAAGAGCCATGATGCTGTAGTGAAGCTGCAGAATAGCAAAGAGATCAAATGATCATGCTGTTGTTGGTGTCCAGAGCGTGTTGAAGATAGAAGGAGTTCCAGAGAAGCCTAGATCTGTCTGCAGACTAAGGACATCTAGCGGGATAAGATGGTATTCTAAACCCATAGGTTCAGTTGTAAACCAATAGAGTTGAGTGTGGAACTTGTAAAAGACTTGAAGCCATAATCCCAAGGAGCCTAGTTGAGTTGATTAGAGCTCAAGCAGACGTAGCCCAAGATATCAGGGTGAATTCCATATTAAACTTGCTATGTGGTTTGGTTATTTGCTACATCTTGTTGCTATGTATGATGTTTATTTGCTGCTTTTATTTATTGTTATCTGAGTTTTATTTCAGCATAAGCAAATGAACTCCAAGCACATAAACAGTTAAGGACAATCATAAGCATACACCTATTTCAAGTTCTTTTAATTCCGCAAATTGTCAATTATAAGCATAGATCTGGGAATATATAAGCTTTGGAGTGGGAGAGGTTTTTGTAAGTTTGAAAAGAAGCTTTTAGTGCCCCATTTCAGATCAATAATAATGAACAGCCTAAATGAACAATAGAATCTCATTTTTGAGGAGTTACCTGCTGGTCTGACATCCTTCTTTTTCTTTTCTCCTCCCTTTGAGCCTTGTCACATTTCTTTGCCTTCCTTTTTGATGCAAGGGCTCCATTCTCTTCTTTCTCAAGCTTTGGCGCTTTGCGATTGCTGCTGGTGGAACTTTGGGCAAGACTGAGCCTTAGCTCCTCTTGTGTGTAGTCACTCCACTGGCTCTCCCAATCAGGTATTTTGTCTTGTCTAGTGATTCCTTAAACAAATGTTGCCCATTCTCTGGTAAACCCATTTAGTGCTATTCGCACAAGTTCACTATCATCTGGTTTCTCACCTACTGCTGCTAGCCCATCACGGACATCTCAAATTCTGGTGAGATGTGGAGTCATGCCTTCGCCTTTCAACATCTTTGTGGTCCTCAGCTTCTCCCTGAGAACCATCTTATGATTCTCTGATGGATCATGGTATAGCTTCACTTGATTATGATTGTGTTTTTTTTTATCATCAATAGCGTCTGTACGACATTTTGAACTCTTTTCTTTTTTGTCTCTGATGGATCATCGGATAGCTTCACTTGATTATTATTGTGTTCTTTATCATCAATACTGTCTACACCACATTTTGATCTTTTTCGTTTGTTTGTTTGTCAATGATGTGTATCTCTTTGCCTCCACTCAAGGGACTGCAGAAACAGATTGACACTCTTTCCAGTTCTGGAATTGACACTTAATTGTGGTAAGACTAAGGTTATGATTTTCAATGTGTCAAGCAAGTTCACTCTGACTACCACTTCAACTTCTGGGGGATGAGATCAAAATCACTATGGCCGAAGCATACTCATGGGGTCAGTTCTCATGGCCCTAGTTTAGCTTGAAACATGCCCTTTCCTTCTAGCACGGGCTTGCCAAGGATGCAAAGTTTGTGTATTAGATATTTGTAAGTTCATGTAGTTGTATGTATTGCTATAAAAGGGTGTATGACTGTAAGTCCCAGTGTGGCATGTGTAACGCTTGGTTTGGTCGTGTGCTAGTGAGTGGGTGTTTTGGTTACATTGGCTTTACAAGTTAACTCTAGAACTGTTGACTGCGGGGGGTCGCAGAGACTTGATAGGGAGGTTGTTTGCTAGTTTAGAGAGTGGGCAATCTGTAGTGAGGTCGCAGAGACTTGACAGGGACTTGATAGGGAATTTGCAAGGTCGCACGGAATAGGACTTGATAGGGACATGGACTTGGTAGGAGGTTGCAGACTAGGACTTGATAGTGACAGGGACGCAGTAGGGGAGGTTGTGGGGACTCGGACTAGCTAGGGAGGTTGTTTGCTAGTTGAGAGAGTGGGAATTCTGTTCGTTGTGGGCTCTATGTGGGTTTGTAAGCCTTAAAGGGTCAAGAGTGACCACATTTATAGCTCATGATGATGACCAAGTTATTTAAATTTTGAAGTTCATGATGGAGCAGGTAGTCTTGATTCTCTACTGGAGTATTTGTTGTTGTGGCCCAGTTAAAGACTATCGAGAAGTGACGGGTTCAGAGCAAGCACTCTTGTGTGGGACTGAAGTGTAATTATTGCTCGTGAGACAAGATGATGGGCAAGACTGTTGTGAGAGAGTTACAGGGTATGTGAACTGTTGTTACATGTGCAGTCTGGATCTGATAGAATCTCAAGCCTCTTTGTCTCACGTATCAAATATTGTCGGGTATCATTTAATATGCACCAAGATATACCGCAGATTTGACAGTGGAGGTCTTTCCTGTATCATTTAATGTGCACCAAGATACACCGCAGATTTGACAGTGGCTGTCTTTCCTGTATCATTTAATGTGCACCAAGATACACCGCAGATTTGACAGTGGCTGTCTTTCCTGTATCATTTCATATGCACCAAGATACACCGCAGATTTGACTGTGGAGGTCTTTCCTGTATAATGCGCACCAAGATACAGCAAAGATTTGACAGTGGTCTTTTTAGTCCATTAGGGGCTTTTCTCCACTATACGTCTTAAAACCCTGGTGTCAATCTTCTCTGCATCTTTTATTATGTTGAGCTAACTTCTGCATTTGTTCCTGCAACCTCCTGGCAATTCCTTGTTAAACTTTAACTGAATTACAACACAAATGTGTAGATTTAGTGTATCCTTGTTTCATAATATAATGTTGGTTCTTCTGTATGTTATATTCAGTTGTCATAATATAATTTTTTTGTTAATTTTCATTTTATGGACTTGTTCTCTTGATCTTTTGCAGATATTGTTGTCTGTTGTACATAATTGCTATCTGGATTTCCCCTTATGGTTTAGATCCATTATTGAAGGTGGCCTCTAATTTTACTAATTTTCTCAACATGCTCATCTGAAGCCATGAGAGACAATAACATAGAAGCAGGCTCATCGGTCAACCTTGAAGAGCAGTAGTGGAAGTCTTTTATCTAACCGTCTAATAGTCTGGAAGTCTCGTCACACCTAGGGAGTTATAATTCCTTTTTTCATAATTTAATTGTTTGTTCTTTATGTAAGGGGTTTCTTTCTTTTCCATCAGGTCTACCGAAGATAGAAAGTAGGTTCATCTGTCACCCTGGAAGTACATTAGTAGAAGTCCTCTATCTAACCGGCAAACAGTCTTGCCCTTAGTCACACCTACGGCGTTATAATTTATAATCCCTTCTTCAGAACTTAGTCGGTTTTTTCTTTATTCAAGAAATACATATTAGTAGGGGATATGCGTATTCCTTTTCCATGAAGTCTACAGCCATTGCAATGTATCTTACAAATAACACGTTAAATTAATATCCTTTATCGCTTCATATATCTTACAAAAAGCATGTTAAAGTAAGTGATCGCTTCATATATTTCCGGTCTGTCTGTAAATTTTCTGATGCATATTTGTTTGCATGGTTATCTGACTTGTCAGAGATTTTGACATCCACCGTTGAAATGAAAGATGAAACAAGGGAAAGGCCCATCCAGAAAGCCAAGGTATATCATGTTTGATGTAAAAACACTCGTGAAAGAACATTTTTCTATTGACCTATTTTGGTCACATAATGCATTTTTCAATTTCAATCTGTGAGAAATGTGGTATCTGATAGCTCATTTGGATAGGTTGAAATAATACTCACGAAAGCTGACAAGTTTGATGAGCTGATGGCTGCTGCTTCCGAGGAGAGGCAACTCGGTGGCGATGAAAATAGTAGTCCCCAGTAAATGTTGTTTGTTTTGAGGACAAAATGGCCCTGCCCGGTCTTAATTTGTACATGGTTAAAGATTAGATGATGAGTTATGTGGTTTTTTACCTTTAACATTTTGACAGGCCTTTGGTGTTGAAGCACTGTTATTTAGGATGAAAGTCAATTCTTTTATTTTGTTGTTGTAGGTGGGCGGCTGTTTCATATTGAAATTTAGGAAATGGGTTTGCTTTTGTCTTGTAAGAGTGCTGTAAATTGTGTTGTTGTAAGCAACTGAGAAAAGTGTGTGCAGGTGAGCATGCATAATTGAGTGATGTATCCTTAGTGGTTCATCAGCTTATTAACCCAAACATAAAGTGGGCATTGTAACACCATGACATTGTGATTTGTTTGGTTGCTGGAGTGTAAATATTGGTTTCTTGTAGGGATTTGTTTTGTTGCTCGAGTGTAAATACAATCTTTCTATAAGCGGTCTCGTGACTCGCATGAAAACATTTCATGGTTCTAGATGACTAACAAAAAGTTTCAGTTCGTGATATCTTGCCTGGAAGTTGATGTAGTCAACTTTCTGTTGTATGCCTGAAATTTCTAGCATTCCAGTAAGTTTCTGGGGCTATGTTTGGAAAAGCAAAATTAAAATAGTAGTTTTTGCTAATGAAATTATATTTAAAGTTTATATATATTAAACAACTTAATGTTTACTTGAATTTTTAAAACGGGATGCCAAAACACAATTTAGCAGAGGGCAAAACAATGAAGGGAAAACAAAATAATCTTTTAGTATATTGTCTTAAGCTTAGTATATTGTCTTAAGCGCCTTCAGTTGAAGACTAATCTGTTTTTAACCAAATATTTGATTTAACTTTTGTAACTTTGGATTTCCGGTTTAGGTGATTTATTTAGAGCAGTAAATAGGAGAATTGTGAATTGTTCTGGGTTGGGATGCCAAAGAAAAAAGTTGCATATTTCTATTAGATTGCCAATGTGCAAATCGATTTTTTTTTGGGTTTGTTTGGCTGTCCTCCTTGATTTGTGGGACTAGTTTTTGATTAAGACGATCACCTAAACTGACCAATATTACCTGCAGATTGTATCCCGCCTGAGCCAGACTAACTCTTAACATAGTTGAATTTGTGTGCCTATGGGGTTTTCAAAAGAGGACTTTAACAACACATCTTATTTTATCATTTGGTTTATACCTCGTGAACTGTTTTAAAGGACATATTTGCAAATCGATTTTTTTTTTTTTTGGGTTTGTTTGGCTGTCCTCCTTGATTTGTGGGACTAGTTTTTGATTAAGACGATCACCTAAACCAATCAATATTACCTGCAGATTGTATCGCGCCTGAGCCAGACTAACTCTTAACATAGTTGAATTTGTGTGCCTATGGGGTTTTCAAAAGAGGACTTTAACAACACATCTTATTTTATCATTTGGTTTATACCTCATGCACTGTTTTAAAGGACATGGGGTGGGCTTTGATTCACATTTGTGCGGTGGGCTTTAATTCACTTATCTGTTGGGTTAAAAGACCATTTAATATATTATTTTTGGTGCAATTACATATTAAACTATTACATGGGTGGGCTTTAATTCACTTATGTGTCTTATTTTATCATTTGGTTTATATCTCGTGAACTGTTTTAAAGGACACGGGGTGGGCTTCGATTCACTTATTTGTGGGGTGGGCTTTAATTCACTTATCTGTTGGGTTAAAAGACCATTTAATATATTATTTTTGGGTGCAACTACTTATTAAACTATTATATGCGTGGGCTTTAATTCACTTATGTGTTGGGTTAAAAGAACATCTAATATATTATTTTTGGGTGCAACTACATATTTAATTATTACATCAAGGTGCCCCATGTCTCTAAGTTGTGTTTTCAAGGAAATTGAATCTTGTTCAATGGTGAAAAACTCTTTGGACAATTACAACTCGATTCTAATTTAGAACCCCTTTGTCTAAGTTGTATTTTCATGGAAATTGAATCTTGCTCAATGGTGAAAAACTCCTTGGACAATTACTACTCGTTTCCAATTTAATTTTAAATTTCAACCAATATATATTAAAACTGGACCAATATTGAAATTATTTATTTATATCTTAATTATGGTTTTAAAACTCCTTGCCCCTTTGTCTAAGTTGTATTTTCATGGAAATTGAATCTTGTTCAATGGTGAAAAACTCATTGGACAATTACTACTTGTTTCTAATTTAATTTTAAATTTCAACTAATATATATTAAAATTGGACCAATATTGAAATTATCTATTTATATCCCAATTATGGTTTTAAAACTTTAAATTTAAATTTCAACCAATATATATTAAAATTGGACCAATATTGAAATTATCTATTTATATCCTAATTATGGTTTTAAAACTCCTTGGACAATTACTACTCTTTTCTAATTTATTTTAAATTTCAACCCGTATATATATTAAAATTTTAATCAATATCGAAATTATTTATTTATATCTTAGCTATGGCTTTAATAAAAAACTTTTTAATATACCATTATAAAGTGAATATATGTCAATTTAACTAGTAATATAATTATTAAACTTTAGCTATTTTATACTTTAATTATTTAACTAGTAATTCAACCCGTATATATATTAAAATTTTAATCAATATCGAAATTATTTATTTATATCTTAGCTATGGCTTTAATAAAAAACTTTTTAATATACCATTATAAAGTGAATATATGTCAATTTAACTAGTAATATAATTATTAAACTTTAGCTATTTTATACTTTAATTATTTAACTAGTAATATAACCATTTATAAGTTCGTTATTCTATACTTTTCTAGTAAATGGATTAATCCAATTTACTTTTTATTTATTTTTTTAAATATGTGGCTATTATATTCATCTCAATTATATGGATTAATCCAATTTACTTTTTATTTTTTATTTTTTAAATATGTGGCTCTTATATTCATTCTATTAACATGTGCATGTATAATGGTTGTATGTATTATGTTTATTTCAAGTAATATATAAAATGGATTAATTCAATTTACTCTTTATTTCTTTTAAAATATGTGGCTATTATATTCATCTTAATTATATATTTATTTCTATTCATCTCAAGTATATATTTATTTCTATTCATCTCAATAATATATTTATTTCTATTAACGTTTGTATATATAATGCTGATTTATTTCGATATATCTATTTCTATTAACATTTATATGTATAAGGTTTATTTTATCTATAATGCTGATTTATTTCGATATATTTATTTCTATTAACATTTATATGTATAAGGTTTATTTTATCATGCTTTTCTGTACTGGTTACAGAACATAGATAACTATTTAGTTAACTTAACTTGTTTTTCATCCTAGCTGACTATAGGAGCATATAAGACAATATGTGGATTATTGACTATTTTAGAACATCTTGGATGTTCTAATTTTTTTGGACTCTTATATTCCTCATATAATATATTGAAGCTTTTTCGTTCTAAAAAAAGGTTTATTTTAAGTAATTTAGAATGGATTGGATTAATCCAATTTATTTTTATTTCTTTTAAAATATGTGGCTATTATATTCATCTCAATTATATATTTATTTCTATTAACATTTGTATGTATAATGTTGATTTATTTTGATATATTTATTTTTATTAACATTTATGTTTATTTCAAGTAATTTAGAATGGATTAAAATGGATTAATCCAATTTACTTTTTATTTCTTTTAAAATATGTGGCTATTATATTCATCTCAATTATATATTTATTTCTGTTCATCTCAATTATATATTTATTTCTATTGACATTTGTATGTATAATGTTTATTTCTAGTGTGGATGGTAGGAATTTAATTTCTATGGAAAATTTAGAATAATTTTAGGTAGTTGTCTTTAGTTTTGGACTTAATTTCCATGGAATATTTAGAATAATTTTAGGGAGTTGTTTTTAGTGTGACTTTTTGGACTTTTCGGTGTCGGAATCTGATGGAAAAATTTGAGGTGAAATCTTGTGTTATTTAAACTAGTATTTTGACTGTATAGAAAACCTTTAGGGCACTTGGATTGCACAAGATTATCCATCAAGCTTGTGATTTCAATAACCCATCAAGTTTGTGATTCAAGCTTGTGATTTCAATAACCCATCAAGCTTGTGATTCAATCTTGTGACCTTTAGGGCACTTGGATTGCACAAGATTACCCATCAAGCTTGTGATTTCAATAACCCATCAAGTTTGTGATTCAAGCTTGTGATTTCAATAACCCATCAAGCTTGTGATTCAATCTTGTAATTTCAATAAATTCATGCTGACTTTAGAGAAATTTGACTGAAAAAAACCACCGTAAAAGCTTCCAAAAAGTATATATGGATTTAGCACCTTGGAAAACCTTTAGGGCACTTGGATTGCACAAGATTACCCATCAAGCTTGTGATTTCAATAACCCATCAAGTTTGTGATTCAAGCTTGTGATTTGAATAACCCATCAAGCTTGTGATTCAGGCTTGTGTTTTCAATAAATTCATGCCGACTTTAGAGAAATTTCACTGAGAAATTTGATCGAAAAAAAACCACCGTAAAAGCTTCCAAAAAGTCGCACTAAAGACAACTCCTAATTTTAGTAGTATACACAAATCAAAAGTTGAGATTTATTTATTTTTTGCATTTTCAATTAAACTTTTTAATTAAAAAAATGGTGTCATATGAAATGAGTTATTTTTTTTCGAGGCATGTGGTATTGATAAGCCATGGTATAAATATGTCATGATAAGTGTCATAGAAGCATGTTGTATTGATAAACCATGGTATTGTAACAAAGCCTATTCACAAATTAAGAAATTCCATGATAAAGTGGTAAAATTTCTATGATAAAGTGATGTATAAAAATGTGATGATAAGTGTCATAGAAGCATGTTGTATTGATAAACCAGGGTATTGTAACAAAGCCTATTTACAAATTAAGAAATTCCATGATAAAGTGGTAAAATTTCCATGATAAAGTGTCGGAAGGTCATATCCTTGTTTCAAGTTTTAAGGTCATATCCTTGTTTCAAGTTTTATTACCATCCGAGATCTATTTCTAAGTCAAGCTCAATACCCATGTTCAAGTTTTATTACCATCCGAGATCTATTTCTAAGAGTTCAATAACCTTGTTCAAGTTTAATTACCATCCGAGATCTATTTCTAAGTCTAGCTAAATATCCTTGTTCTTTATTGCCATCCGAGATCTATTTCTAAGTCAAGCTCAATACCCATGTTAAGTTTTATCACCATCTGAGATCTATTTCTAAGAGCTCAATATCCTTGTTCAAGTTTAATTACCATCCGAGATCTATTTCTAAGTCTAGCTAAATATCCTTGTTCAAGTTTTACCATGCATTCAAGATCTATTTCTAACCATGTTCAAGTTTTACCATCTATTTCTAAGAGCTCATTATCCTTGTTCAAGTTTTACCATGTTTATGATCATCCGAGATCTATTTCTAAGTTGAGCTCAAGGTTAAGTCGAGCTCAAGGAGGTTAAAGTCGAGCTCAAGGAGGGCTAAGATCTTACCATCCGAGATCTATTCTAAGTCGAGTTCAAGGTCAAGGAGGCGAGCTCAAGGAGGTTAAAGTCGAGCTTAAGGAGGGAGTCGAGCTCAAGGAGCTTAAAGTCGAGCTCAAGGAGGGCTAAGATCTTACCATTCAAGATCTATTCTAAGTCGAGCTCAAGGAGGTTAAATTCGAGCTTAAGGAGGTCTAAGATCTTACCATTTGAGATCTATTTCTAAGTCGAGCTCAAGGTTAAGTCGATCTCAATTGTTCAAGTATTATTACCGAGATTCAGAGGTCTAAGATCTATTTCTAAGTCGAGCTCAAGGTTAAGTCGAGCTCAATATCCTTGTTCAATTTTTACCTTGTTCAAGTTTTATTACCGAGATTTGGAGGTCTAAGATCTATTTCTAAGTCGAGCTTAAGGTCAAGGAGGTCTAAGTCGAGCTCAAGGTTAATAAGTCGAGCTCAATATCCTTGTTCAAGTTTTACCTTGTTCAAGTTTTATTACCGAGATCCAATATCCTTGTTGTTTTATTACCATTCGAGATCTATTTAAGTTTTACCTTGTTCAAGTTTTATTACCGAGATCTAATATCCTTGTTCAAGTTTTATTACCATCCGATATCTATTTAAGTTTTACCTTGTTCCAGTTTTATTACCAAGATCGAGCTCAATATCCTTGTTCAAGTGTTACTAGTCTAAGATCTTACCATTCGAGGTTTTCAAGTTTTATCTTGTCCTTGTTCAAGTTTTATTACCATTCGAGATCTATTGCTAAGTCGAGCTCAAGGTTGTTGAGTCAACTCAAGTAGGTGTAGCCTATTTCTAAGTCGAGCTCAAGGTTAAGTAGAGCTCAAGGAGGTGTTAAGTTTTACCTTGTCCTTTTTCAAGTTTTACCTTGTTCAAGTTTTATTACCATCTATTTCTAAGTCAAGGTTAAGTCGTGCTCAAGGAGGTGTTAAGTTGAGCTCAAGGAGGTTAAATGAAGAATTTTCTCTAAGATGTATGGCATAGTTAATATATTGTTTCAAGTTCAAAGATTCGAGCGCAAGGAGGTGTTAAGTCAAGCTCAAGGAGGTTAAATGAAGAATTTTTTCTAAGATCTATGACATAGTTAATATATTGTTTCAAGTTCAAAGATTTGTGGTCTTAGCACTTGTGGTTGTGGAAGCCATCTTGTAGTCTTGATGTCTGGATTTGCGTTTTTTCCTTTATGGAAACTTGTTTGGGTTTTTCCCTTTATGGATTTTTTTTTGGGTTTTTCCCTTTATGGAATTTTGTTTGGGTTTTTCCCTTTTTATGGAATTTTTCCTTGGTCTCTAACTTTGGGGTTTAGTGTTATATATATGTATATATGTGTGTGTATTTTTCTATAATAAATAATAATAAATTTAAATAATTCAATGAATTAAAAAATATGTTTATAGCTATTTAATTAATGTGTTAATATTATTATAAGTTCCATATATATATATTTTTCCTTTTTATTACGATCTGTTTCTAAGTCAAGGTTAAGTTGAGCTTAAGGAGGTGTTAAGTCGAGCTCAAGGAGGTTCAATGAAGAATTTTCTCTAAGATCTATGGCATAGTTAATTTATTGTTTCAAGTTCAAAGATTCGAGCTCAAGGAGGTGTCAAGTCGAGCTCAAGGAGGTTAAATGAATAATTTTCTCTAAGATCTATGGCATAGTTAATATATTGTTTCAAGTTCAATGATTTGTGGTCTTAGCACTTGTGGTTGTGGAAGCCATCTTGTAGTTGTCTTGATTTGCGTTTTTTCCTTTATGGAAACTTGTTTGGGTTTTTCCCTTTATGGAATTTTACCTTGGTCTCTAACTTTGGGGTTTAGTGTTATATATATGTATATATGTGTGTGAGGCGCCGCAGACTGGGGCTTCCTCCGTCGATGTTGCTGCACTGTCCGTGACCCACAGAACTGGGCAACAACGCGGTTTTTGGGTACTGATCCTTTATTTCACTCCGGGCGGGGGCGAGGTGGCTGCCCTTACCGCCTCTGCCCTCGTTTCCTCGCCTTTGCACTGATTTGGCTCTTCCTATGCAGCGACAGTTGGTTTTTCTGTGGTTTTCGCGGGCTATCCAGTTGGAGCGTTGAGGGAACAGGGATGTGGAGGTTCTTTCTCTGAATTTGTTTCATGCAGCATCAATGGCTGGTTTCGCTGGTTTTTTTGCTGGCTGCTGTGGATGTTTGGGGCAGATGTCCTTCCTTTGGTTTGGTTTGATCCTGGAGGAGAGTTTTGAGGGGGTGGGGAAGGAGTCGGTACCCTGGCAGCTCTCTTCCTCATTTCGTGCGTCTCCTTGTCTGGGAAGCCTGATCTAGCACTTTCTGGTTTTTTCTTCCATCCACAGGTGCTTTTTTCTTTTAGCAGGACTATGGTGCCGGATCTACTCTGGGTGTTGCACCTCTGCTCTTTCTTGCTATTTTTTAATAGATTTGGGTATCCTGTTCGGGTCTGTTTTGTTGCAGATTTGTTGGTTTTCTCATACCTATTGTTTGCTGCCCTTTCTAAGGGCTTTCTGGATACTTCTATGGGAGTATTGGTTTGTAGTTTTGTAGTGGGTCTGACCACATTTCAGCATATGCTTCATGCATCTACAA